>CM055271.1:35766721-35817100 GCA_029237695.1 Conchocele bisecta
TGTGCTAAGTTTGTGACGTTGACCTTGGAGTAAGGGTTGGGTGGTGGGTCATGGATTTACTACAGCATGATAGAGGGTCATCTGAGGAATGCATGTATGAAATGACAAGGTGTTCCATGTAATTTTATGTATTTGGTATGTATGTAATGAAGAATGACTTAGTATTCTAACTATACACTTTATTATACATAAACATATATGTGACTGTTCACCGAGAGAGAGCGTATGTGAAAGTAGTAATTAGCAGCATAGCAGCACTATATATAGGTATCAAATACAGCAGGGTAGACAACTACATGGCATGCTGCAGTAGAGGTTTAAACCACATAGTTATACAACCTGTATACATCATTTACATGTATGAATGTGATATTACAACATCTCCCTTTTTTTATTAATATGCTGTGCATATCGAGTGGATCCCTTTAAACCAACGTTGAAATCATATATAATGTGATTTCATAGGACTATGTAATTGTTGACTCAGCTGATACATGTACTTAGATAAACTGTTAATGGGCAAAGCCTAATTATGGCTCACGAGAATTACACTCTTGTAGATTAGTCAATGTTCAGAACTGTCACCGAGTTTAATCACATTGATGTACACTGTGTGTATGCCCTAGACTATTGTTTTGTACACTATGTATCAATGTAGATACAGTTTTATGCGTTCTTATCTATACAATACGACCACTGCGCAGTCGCATACCTGCAGTTGTTAACTTGGCATTTCCATGTGGACTATGTGAATCTATAGGATTGGTTTCGTTACAAGGGCTTTGACAGATTTGTGGAGCTTGTGGTTTGCCGGGAATGTCATTTTGTTTTTGAAACATTAACTCACAATCAGCTGTCTGTGGCATAATGGGATTCTCCCTTGTTTTCATTAGAAAGCGTCTGTTATGGCAATAGTTTGCGCCATCTGCAGTTTGAACAATGTAGGATCTGGCATTGTGTTTCTGGACATTTCTGGACTACAACTGCTGGTTTCCAGAGTTTGTTGTCTTTCTGAACTCTAACAGGGTCGCCAGTGTTTAGCTGTTTTAAAGCTATGATATTCTTATCATGGTGTGTCTTGCTCTGTTTGTGACTGGATGTGATTTTTGTCACGAACAGAAACAGTATCCAGTGTTTTTGGCAATAACTGCTCACAGGTGGTCGGTAAACTGGAGTGAAGCCGCTGACCCATCAATAACTGTGCTGGTGACCATTCCAAACCAGTTATGGGGGTGTTTCGATATTCCAGTATGCCCAAATATGGGTATGTACCTGCCGCTTTGGCTTTTGTGAAAATGTGTTTCACAATGCCCACCGTTTGTTCAGCTAAGTCATTTGACCTGGGATACCTGGGATGTAAATTGTGGACCTCCATCTGACACAAGTGTAATTGGTACACCATGCCTGCTATACACACTTTTCAACTTGGCAATGACAGTTTTGGATTTCATGCTATGTAACTGTTGTACTTCGAAGTAACGACTGTAATAGTCGACAGTTACCAGAAAGTCCTTGTCATTCCACGTGAAAATGTCCGTAGCAACAGTTTGCCATGGGTGGTCTGGTACAACATGTGATAGCAGAGGCTATTTGGCATTTGAGTTTCTATGTTCAAGGCAAATTGAACAGCTTTCTACCATTTTGGTGATATCAGCTGATATGTTCGGCCAGAACATGATATCTCACGCTCGCCTCATGCATTTCTGAATGCCTAGATGGCCAATGTGCACAGCTTTCAACATCTTGGATCTGAGTGCAGTAGGAATTATGAGTTTGGATCCTTTCAGGATAAGAGAATCTGCTATAGTCAGTTCATCTCTGTAATTCCAATACTCCACTATTTCCGGTGGACATTGCTTTCTGCAACTGGGCCATCCCTTTAGAATCGTTTCTTTGAGCAAAATCAATTTTGTGTCTTGCTCAGTCAAGTTTGCAATTTCTTGCAACTTGCGGTCACTGACAGGTAAGTTCGCAAATACGGCATGTACCTGTGAATCCATACCTTTAATAAGGTTGGGGTATGTGTCTGGTACTGACTTGCGAGATAGCGTATCAGCAACTGGTATGTTTTTGGCAGGAACATGTTTCACTGACAGATCATATTGCTTAAGCTGCAGTAATATACGCTGTAATCTGGGAGGACATGAATGGAGTGGTTTTCCCATAATAGATATGAGAGGCAAGTGGTCTGTTTCCACGTGTACTGTCCGTCCGTACACATAATGGTGAAACCATTTCAGGCCAAATAAAATACCGAACAATTCGAGTTTGATCATGGCGTATCGGGTTTCTGCGGGAGTCAGTGATTAGGAAGCATAAGCCACTGGCTTGCCTTCCTGTATCAGAACACAACCTAATCCAGATCTAGATGTGTCAGTCTGGACTGTCACTGGCTGTGTCGAGTCATAATATGACAAGACTGGATTCTGTGTGATAAGATCTTTGAGTAATTTGCGCAAGGGGCTTGTAATCTCGGTGAGATTTGGGGCAAACTTGGACAGATAATTAATCATGCCCAGAATTGTTTCCAGTTCCGCATGATTGCGCGGCGGGTCCATATCTTTGATTGCACACCTTTGCTGGGTCTGGCTGGAGACCTTGTGTACTCAAGATGTGTCCAAAATATGGAACATCTGTCACACCGACATCTAACTTTTCTTTGTTAAGTTTGATGCCTTTTTCCGACATGCGACGTAGAACTTTGTGCAGATTTTGGTCATGTTCTTGACGTGTTTTCCCCATGAACGATAACATCATCAACAATAGAAACTACGCCATCTAGACCTTCAATGTACTGATCAAGTTTACGTTCTTAAGACCATAGGGTAGTCGTAAATAACGATAACGACCATATATATATTGCTGATTAATATAGGTACCGATTTCACAATACTAGCTCCGCTGAACACGACAACACGAATATTGGAACCACACGATAACAGGTTACATACTACAGTAAATGTACATCAAACGTTGGCGACACGCCCGAAAACACTTGCGATACATTCAAGAAACATTTAGAAACAAGAAAATCTTACCTACTTATAAACTTCGCCTCTGATAATGTTCGAATAATGTGTATACTAGTGCGTTGAATTCTCTGTTTATATAACCAGGATGTGTCATGACAATAAATAGAGATTCAGCCGGCATTTATATTACCCAATGTCTAAAAATAGCGATGACGGATGTTTCGTTGTTTCGCTACCCGGCTCTTTCGCGGTAAGAGGTTTCGCGACTCTAGGAAACAGGCAGGCAATTTATTTCCCATAGATGAGAAACAATCGCAAACTATTTCCATTCCTGTAGCCGATTTCATCAAAATTGCAAAGTATACTTATCTAGAAAAGTATAGTTTGAGGAAGAACTTTTCAATTTAAGGATAAATGTATTAATTGTTATTATACTGAATTTATTATATTATCACAGCCACATTAGTTGTGATACTGTAATAAATGCAGTATAATCATTCTGCATACGTTTAATCATCAAATGTATGCAGTGTTTAGTTCTACATGAAATAATGCATTTTGGGAAAAATAAATGACTATACTCCCTCAAAATCAGTGACCTAAGTCGGTTCTAGATCCATGCCAAGCACAGCCCTGGTCGTGCGGGTTGATTTCCATGAGTTATTTCCCCTTTTTTTTACTGAACCGTCTACTTTCACTTTCGAAATCTCTATCTCACCCCCACATCAAGTCGCACACAGAAAATTTAGCATGCATGTGTAGAGCATGCAAATAATATAATCAAATGTTTGGCACTAGCATCTATTTTATTTATCTCTCTGCCATAATAGTAACAACAATCAATGCCGTTGTCCTGAGAATTTACTCCTTGTTGCTAAGCTGTACCTCGACTGGTTTAATTACGGTCACATCATTTATTGGCCGACTGGTTCCTCTACAATGCAATATGGTACCAGTTGTATCTTGTTTAGCCCGATCGCGTCTTCCGGCAATCGCCATCATTTCACGACAATATTCGACGCAAAACAAATGTCGAAAATCGTCAAAATGATAAAAACTTTTCCTTCTAATAATGGAAAAGGTGAGATAATTTGATAATTTAATTGGTTTCTCATAAACATAATATGGCAAATTTCTCAAAGAAGTACCACTTTTCAGCTATGGGACATTGATAGAATGTTAGCAGAAGTGATTGTATGAAGTAAAATGTCTTCTTCAGGAAATTTTGCAAATTCTGTCGCAAGAAACCAATTACCGTATTTGCCAAAAAAAAGTATATACAGGGAATGTAGAGGAGTTAAGTGACTACGGCAGAGATGAGTTAATCATGGCTTTCCTGAGATACCTTAAGGGTACAGGGCGGTTGTAATACTATGTTAATCCCTACTTCACGCATGCTGCAATTCACAATAGTTTTTTAAGCAGCAAGTGCAGAGCATCCTAAGATTACGAAGCACAGATGTGACCAAAGCTAGCGGAAGATTAGCAAACGGATCAACAACAACAACAACCATAGTTATTATATCCCAGCAAGCACGACTAAATCGGGCTGATATCGGCATTAAGTCGGAATATCGGCCGATATTGGTCCAATATCGGGGAAATATCGGATACGTGTCGCTAATCATGTGAATTCTGAATACAAGTAACCAATATCGGCCAGATGTCGGGCCGTTGTATAATATTATTACACAACATTTTCATTTGATTTTCGCTTTAATTTCCCACATCAGACAAATATCTGGCCCAAACAAGAACAATAAAACATAATTATGAATTGTGGGAATATTTTTAACTCATATCGGCCCGATATTGGACGGATGTGTATTATTATTTAACATATATATATTATCTAAGTGATACAGATATTGGTCCAATATCTGTCCAATATAAGGCTATATAGAATATACACACTATTTATAAATCCCCAAAAGAGTATTTGATCATCTATGCATAATAAAACTTGTTTTTTATATGTTTTTATATTTTACTTAGGGTCTACATATCGGCCCGCTATCGGCCCAATACATTTATTTACATGCTTACCTTATTTAGGACTGTATTATTTAAGATAATTGACTTATCAGTTGCAAAATGTTTTTGCTGATCTGTGTTAATAATTAATCTAACTTGTAAAAATAATAAGTATTATCTACAATAAAAACAATGTAATTTAATATACACCATTACGCCCCCACCCCCTTTACCGAATTATCCAACAAATCTACAATTACACACTTAGTCGCCCTTTCCAAGAAGCTAGCAGACAACATGTGCAGGTTGACGTGTTAGATTTTTCTGTGTTCTTTGGTCATTCTCTAGAAATAATTAAACACATATATTTAATTAATTAAATTGGTATACTTATAAATTAATTATGTTTCAGGCCGCTAATTATGTAGGTATTGTAATCTGATCTAGCCTGATGTTTGATTTCTCCAATTGTTATAGTTTTCGCGGTTTTGCAAATTTTCATGTCCATGGTACATTTTCTATCATTTGAAGCAACGGCTTAAACTATGTCACGGTGGATGGACGTCTTACAGAGAAGTTCGTGCTATTGTCTGTCATAATTTAGCAGCCAGTTATCCAGAGACAAATGTGAATATTGACAGTGAGGATGAAGAAACTATGAAAGACATTCAAGGAAATGAAAATCACCATTTGCATTTGTCTACAAACACAAACAGTAGAAATTCAGATACGGCTCTGGATGGTGAGTTGCCTCTTACAGATTCAGTTAAATCTGCTGACGATTTATTTCATAGCGGTGGTCTAGCTTCTGATGCCTCCGACTCTGATCACGACACTATTCTTCCTCTTGAGACACAGAATGCAGATTTGTGCAGCTGTGATCTATTTTCGGACTCTGAAAATGGAAACATTTCTGAAAACTGTCTTCTGACTGAAACACAAGATGCTGACTTATTCAACATCTGTGATGACAGTGATGTTTATTTGCCGGATTCTTCTTCAGATGATTACAATGGAGAGAGATATTGATATCCAATGTTGGACCTATATCGTTATCAGATAAAGGCCCGATATCATAGAAAATCGAGCTGGTGTTGGCCCGCTATCGTGCCCGCTATCGGGCCGCTAAGGATCTGGGTTGCAAAAATTCAGTCGGGCCGATATTGCTTGCCTATATAGGACCGATATTGACATCCGATATTGGACATATATCGTTATCAGGTAACGGCCCGGTATCATAGAATGTCGAGCCGATGTTGGCCCGCTATCGTGCCCGTTGTCGGGCTGCCATATATCTGCGTTGCAAAAATTCAGTCGAGCCGATATCGGTTGCCTATATTGGACCGATATTGAAACCCATATTGGGCCGCTATCGGGCTGAATTAAAATTTTAGCTGGGATGTTACATCCCTTGAGATAGCATATTATGTCACGTAAATTGCTATGGGGGCAGCCATATTGTCGTGCTACGCCTAAACGGCGAGTACGACCAATAAAATGGTGCCCTGTGTGCCAACTTATCCTATGGCGTTTAGTCTTGCTTTTTATCTAAAACTCTACATATACTATTATCTATAGTTTTCACCGTTTTGGGCTCGGTTTATCAGTTAACTTTTGGAAAATACGAATCAAGACATTTCATGCGTATGAATACAGCAGCTATATTTTGTATATTGCCTGATGATCTGCCGGACACCACGCACCACATCTGTCATACCGATGATGTGTATTGATGAATCGACAGAGCCTCCGGAAACCACGCAACATGGTTTAACCTCTACTGCAGCATGCCATGTAGTTGTCTACCCTGCTGTATTTGATACATATATATCGTGCTGCTATGCTGCTAATTACTACGTTCACACACGCTCTCTCTCTCAGTGAACAGTCACATATATGTGTATGTATAATAAAGTGTATAGTTAGAATACCAAGTCATTCTTCATTACATACATACCAAATGCATAACATTACATGTACAATATAGTACAGTGCGGCTCTTCACAGACGAAACACTATTGTATCTTTCTATGCACAGCCAGACCGACCGCGCTAAGCTCCAACAGGATCTCCATAGTCTAGAGAGATGGGAGAAAGTCTGGCGGAGGTCCTTCCACCAAGACAAGTGTGAAGTCATTCACATCACCACTAAGAAATCTCCTGTCCTTCATAACTGCTCTCTTCATGGTCATACACTCTCCTCAGTGCCCCAGATGAAGTATATTGGTGTCAGTATTAGCCACAACTTGAAATGGAACAAACATATCAACGCTATTTCCTCGAAAGCTAATCAGACACTAGGTTTCCTTAAACGCAACTCAAGGATTAACTCTCCCTCTATTAAAGAAAGAGCCTATAAATCTCTTGTCCGACCCAAACTGGAATACTGCTCTACTGTATGGGACCCTAAGTGCACCATTAAGGACATACAGGCCGACCATACAACATATAGATTATTCCATCAACTGGAGATGGTTCAGATGAGGGCTGCAAGGTGGGTTTCCAATAGGTACCATAACATTTCTAGTGTGACCGACATGCTACATTGTCTGGAATGGAGATCTCTTGAGCAAAGGCGTGTCGATGCCAGGCTATGTATGCTCTATAAAATAAGAAACTCTCTTGTAGCCATTGACGAAGATAATTACCGCATTAGAGGCATTGGCAGACGTCAACATCAATACCGCCAAATACGTGCTGACAAGGACTACACACGATTCTCATTTTTCCCTCGGACAGTTATCCAGTGGAACCAGCTTCCGTCTCACACTTGCTTGGATTCATTCAAGACACAGGTCTTGAAGATCCAGCACTCTTGACTCAACTAAAATTAAACACTCTTCTTTCTCTGTATTCTTTTCCTTTCTTTACTTTCTTCTATCTTTCCTAACTCTTCTGCTCTATCTCATCTTTTTCATATTTCACTATTTCTTTTTCCTTCCAAGCACTCACTGGTGAGAAGCCTCAGTATTGAGGATATACTAGTATACTGGCAAAAGCAAAACAACCAGCAAAAGCATACCCGACACACGTACCGATGCTATCACGGTATTTTTAACTTATCGAAAAATGGATTTTTTTGGTCAAAATCTTCCCATTTTTACTTTTCCAGCACCACTTTTTGGCAATTTGTTTGCTGCATTTGTATAGATAGCATGTGTAGAGTGTTTTCTTGACCCATTGTATCGGTTTGTAATACTGAAGTGAGTGTTGCCTGTGTGTGAAATCAAATTTTACTCAATAACCTTGAAGTATGTGGGTTGGCTGTGCATTTTGCCCATTATTGCATAACATTTGTTACCAGAAATAGCAAAACCAATCAGTTGTGTGAAACAATGTTCGACTCTATGATTAAGTGTCATTGCGTAAAGCATTTATGTGGTTATTCGTATAACAGGGCATCATTAGTGGACCAACGGAAGTCGTGGAATCGTTAAATCTTCTATGTTGGTTTGAGGGTGGTCGCGAAATACTAAATATGTTAATGAGTAATTGTTATAATTAATACAAAATAATCTCCTTCTATAGGAACCAGTTGAATTATAAATAATGTGACCGTAAACCAGTCCTGGTACTTAGTAGCTTAGCAACAAGGAAGGAGTAAATTCGCCTTTTGTTGCCAACGAACTTTTGGATATTAAACACATTAAATCTAAAAACTATTTAATTGTAATTACAGTAGGTCCGGATATGGGAGAAAATTCATTGTATTTGCCGTTTTCCCTCAAATGCTCAAAGGGAGGCGAGAAATAAACGGGTTTTACTAGGTCAGCTCCCTTGGAGCTACCTAGTATAGCAGTCTTAGAGATGGAGTGTCAACTATTTCTACATTTAAAACTAGCATTATGAGTGTCGACTTTGTAATGTCCAATTACTGAATTTTACTGAATTAGCACATGTAAACTAAAGAATAAAGCGCACTGTACGTCTGAATTATTTAATTATATATTTACATTAAAGTCAATGTTTTGTCATACTGTGCCATTAAACAATAGATAACAGAACTGTCACCATATATATCACACCAGTTTAGTAGAAGGATACCTCGCGGCCATTATGGCGCTTTTGAGCCCATATAAAGTTAATTTATTGAATATCATCAGAATTTTTGATGAGCCACCGGACACCACGCACAACATCTGACATACCGACACTGTGTATTGATGGATCGACTAATAGGCCATGGGCCAAATATGGAACCCCCCCCCCCCCTGTGGTACATAAGCAGACATATTTTTCTGATAACTATAATCAATTACGAGTGTAATGCAACTTGTCTGCGCTCTGTAACCCGCTGGATGAATGTATGGCACCATTTTGAAGTATACCACCCAGCAACTTTTTGCCATATTAAAAAATCACACTTTTTGTAAAAATGTGACAAAATTATATTGTTAAACACGGAAAATGCTGTTGTTTTGCAGGTTTTGAGAGATGTTTATAGCAATACTTTGCATTTAAGTAGAATTTAGGACCGTCCGGTCCTTTTAAGCAAATATTTTGCATATTTAATTACCCCACCCACTCCATTTCAATGGTAACACATGTATTGCCACACATCTCTTCCCATACGGTATATATAAATTGTAACTATGGAGGAAAATATACATGCATGTGCTCATGAAACATGTGCAAACTATAGTTCCTGTTTTTCTTATGCTTACTGCACATGATACTAAGTTAACCACAACTGAATTTGAAACCGTTACCCCACCCACTAAATCTACAATGTACATTTTACACATATTGAGTTTCATTAGCTGTCTCCACTTACATTTACTTTTAACTGGTACATATGAATAGTCAACTACTTCAACATGACACTGGCGTCATTGCATACACAAACATACGTGAGTTGTCATGATGAAAGTGCATGGAGTGAAGTATGTATAGCAGCAAGTGTGAAGAAAAAAGGGAATTTCCCCACATTATCGGGCAAGAAATGATTCGATATTTACAACAAGATCAATGCTATATGTGAAATAGAACATGTTAAATGTGAGCATCGATATAATGCACAACAACAGTTATAGACATGCGTATACTGATTTGCGTATGCTTATACAACAAGGTAATTAATTTTCAATCAAGGTTTGAAGCATCGCGCCTGTGGCGGGGACAATCCCCACAACATCAGGTAAGAAACTATTCATTATTTGCATCGTCACATCAAATATGGTTCATGAAATCATTAACATATACATAGCATCACATATATATAGACATACATACATACATACATTTACATAATGTGTCCAGGGCTTTCATTGTTCTTGATTTGTGCATGCTTATACAAGGTAATCAATTTTGAATCAAAGTTTGAAGCATCGCGCCTATGGCGGTGACAATCCCCACAACATCAGGTAAGAAACTATTCATTATTTGCATCGTCACATCAAATATGGTTCATGAAATCATTAACATATACAGAGCATCAGACACATACATACATACATACATACATACATGCACGCACGCACGCACGCACGCACGCACATACATACATACATCCAGGGCTTTCAGTGTTCTTGATTGGTGCATGATTATACAACAATGTAATTAATTTTCACTCAGGATTGAAAGCCTCGATACCAGGTAAGACATATTTCGATATTTACAATAACAGATGAAATAAAATATGGTACACAATATCATTCATATCAGCATATTCATATCAGCATATATAGACATACGTACAGTTACATAATGTGTCCGGTGCATTCGTTGTTCTTGATTCACGTATGGTTGGTTACAACAAAGTAATTCATTTTCAATCAGGTTCGGAAGCATCGCACCTGTGGCGGAGTCAATACCCATGGCATCAGGTACGAAACTCTTCGATATTTTCTGACATCAACAGCGCTCAGGTATTATCCTAACATGCTGTACAAATCGTAGATACATATCTAGTGAATCCGGCTTAAGAGAAGCAACCTAGTCATATGCTTCATCCGCATCAAACATGCTATCTAGTAAACTGTCAGGTTCATGAGCATTTGTTTCATCAACATCCACCGTATCCACTTCTTCCTCTTCTTCTACCAGTAGATCTATCATTTCAGTTGGCAGGTAATCCCCCTCTGTCCATTTGCACTCTAGTGTTTCCGTTTATGTGACCTCCCACCCACGGCCATTTGGTGGCGGTATGCATGCATTCGATTGGTCAGAGCTGCACCAAATGAGGGTTTGGTGATTAGCTGTCATTATATACATTCCCAACGATGACCTGCATGGTGGCAGAATGCTAATATCAGCGCCATTGTAACTTGACAGCAGCTCTCCTGACTTGGGACTGAACTTTTGCAGGAATAGCTCCATGAGCAGTTTGTTTATGTCTGTAATACTAGTACTAGTACTCCTGTACATCAGACACACAAAGTGTTCAAGGTCTTCGAAGAGTTGTGGTTCTACAGAAGGGGACAAACTCAACTGCATGAATGTATCAGTGAATTCCTGGGTGCTTCTGAAGTAGTTTTAGCGGTGTCACCTTTCCACGACGAACGAAAGCACTCGTGCTGTCACAGCCGATGAATGCATGAAGTGCTGGCAATGCCAAACACAGCTGCGTACCAACCTCAGCAATGATACCGTGTATGTCAAGCAGTTGTCGTTTGTTGCCGACACCGGTGTCAAACAGCACACGCTGTTTCACCAGCTGTGTAAACCTGAGTAACAGTACAAACACGTCGGTATCTGGAGATCTGACAACAATTGTGTTGTTCTCCGATAAATGCGATGCATGGTGCAAACAATGCAATACCAGTCGTGTGTCTGCTTACTCTTGTGACGAATTCAGTTCTATTTCATCAGTGTGTGTTGATATGCCATACATACTAGTAATTTGACGCATTTGGTTTCACACACAAACACAATTGTTCTTCCCTTCACCTTGTGTGTGTATTTATCTTGCATCCATTCATTAAATAGGAGTTTTCACAATTGTGTCTTGTTGACATCGTTCGAGAGGAACTGCTTCCAGTCACGTGGAACATTTGTCAGCGGTCCCTTGATCAAGTAGGTATTTGTGGTACCTCTTCGTTGTCATTCATTGGTTTTAATTGACAGAGGATGGTACGTGTTAATTACAAAATCCACGCGTTCTGCTTTCGGCATTTGGTGATATAGACTCTCCGCCAGATCTGCAAATGTGTTGGGCAAAGCAGTTTGCATATGTAGAATTGCATTTCCGTCAATGATGTAGCTCACCTGTTCTAGCGGAGGCCTGTAAACCATATGCGTCTGCCCTTCCAGTTGGTGCATCAATTTCGCTTTGTCAGTCCTTGCCGGTGATCCATCAGCTGTTGCAAGCGACCATGGAACTAGACCTAACGGGTAACTGAAGACCTTAGCCATGTTCCTGAGTGCAATGGAAACGAGCTGTCCGAATACATTCCGTTCTGCTATTAGTTCCTTTGACATTCGCTGTGGACTCGTAAGTGTCACCGATTTTGCAAGCGTTGCAAATGTCTTGAGTTTTTGTTGCTTTATTGGCGCATGGAAGCTGGCAGATCTTTCTACAAACAGACTTCAGTCTGCACCTGGCAGCTAATTTGTGACGTTGACTGACAAAATGTACCGAAATACATTTGAGACCAGCCGCGTAACGCCAGATGTGACAGTATGATAATGGCACATGCTGTTCGCTATTCAATCTATATTATGAAGTGTCATTTCTATTGAATAGCTTAGATCCAGAACAGACTGCATTTCAATACATGTGTAAGTCAAGACATCCATAGGTCGCATATGTCATAAGATTAGGCCATGGGCCAAATATGGAAAACTTATTACCCCTGCGTAAAACACACATTATATTACGCAATTGTCATGTATATTGATATCCACCACATGGCATTAATTTGCGGTGTAAAAAGTGGTTCAAATGTCACTTATCATCAGTTAACATGGAAAATTGTTGACATAGACAATTGTTGAAAAAACACCCTTTTTGGCGGCCATTTTGAAAATTTCCACCATTTATATCATGCTGTTAAGTCAATATGTATTACATAATTGATATGCATATTGATATGCATTACAAGGTATAAGTTACAATGTTAATAGCGGTTCCAATAACACTTAACAGCAGTTACAGTGCAAACTTTTCGCAAAAAACACATTTTAGCGGCCATTTTGAAAATGGCGGCCATTTGGTAAAAGAAATTGATTTTGAATGTATCACACACTGTTTTATATTCAATTAGGGAGTAGATAAGAACGATTTAGAAAATTTAAATCGGTCCTAATACCGGTTAACAGGCGATAAAGCTAGTCCTGTAAACCAAAACAATTGTTTTTGACGGCCATCTTGGAAAATGGCCGCCATTTGTTCATCCAGCGGCTTTTTAATGGCAGACCTTCTGGAATGACAGACAATTGACTACTGAATTTGAAAATCATAGTGGCGTTATGTACCACAGGGGGGGGGGGGGGGGGGGGGGGGGGGGGGGGGGGGGGGGGGGGGGGGGGGGGGGGGGGGGGGGGGGGGGGGGGGGGAGGGGGGTTATTAGTGGCCCAAGGACTATAAACAGAGCCGCCGGAATTATTGAGGGATTATTATATCCTGCGCTGTTGATTTAGATCCAGCCGCTAATTTTTCGGCTCATTCTCTCCCAGGCACAAATCGTAGGATAGTATAATGTTGGTTTATTGTCGTCAGTGCGATGGTGTGGGTGTTTGGTCAATACTATTAATTTTGTTGTTTTCATACATAGTGAAACAAACGTTTGAATAATCTATTGACGTTGCTGAGTGCCAGACATCACGATTGTCTTCATCAATATTTAGTTAATATTTCTTTATTATTTGAACATATAATGGATTGTGTTTTCAAATTGATTAATGGCAGAGATCTCGCATGAACTGTCTGACATGTGACACACATATTTCCGGTGTTCGGTGCCATATCTGCCAAAATACAAACAAAGGCGAACTTTATTTGTAAGTGTGCGAAGCCATATATACACCGTCTGACTATATTTATTTTCTGTAAATATTCTGTTCTGATGTTGGCATTTGCCTTCTATCCAGACACATGTCATATGGGATTTGACCCTGTTAACCGGCCTAAAATGACGTTAACTGATGATAAGCCACTAACTATCATTATATAAATAAATAATAATTGTTAGTAATCTTGTGCAGCTAATTTGACATAGTTTCAGTACTTTCAGTACTTTGATCTAGTTTTTCAACAAGGACTTTATTTGTTTATTTATGGGAGAAAATGCATTGTTTGCCAGTTTCCCTCAATTGCTGTGAAAGGAAAACTAAATGGGTTACACTGCTGATTGTTCGTGGTAAATTATCTGGAAGGATATTTAGAAATCGGATTTTATAGAAAAATAAGGCGAGACAAAACTTGCGATATCCCAGTCCCGTGATAGCCCGACGAATTATTCAGGGTAGCTTTAACACTCGCCCCACCACCCACACACATCACACCCGTTTGCATCGAGCTTCGTGCAACTTAATTGGGTCTTTTCATTATTCTACGCTGTAGACTAGTCAGAAATGTCATGAAGCTTCGTCGACGTATCAAAAGGCCGATATTTTACGACAGAGGTATAATTTCATTTAGGTCCGTACTGAAATGGGGCGAAATCTTCGAGGTTTCCTAAAACGCAGACGCTACTGACCGTCTGACTATATTTATTTTCTGTAAATATTCTGTTCTGATGTTGGCATTTGCCTTCTATCCAGACACATGTCATATGGGATTTGACCCTGTTAACCGGCCTAAAATGACGTTAACTGATGATAAGCCACTAACCATCATTATATAAATAAATAATAATTGTTAGTAATCTTGTGCAGCTAATTTGACATAGTTTCAGTACTTTCAGTACTTTGATCTAGTTTTTCAACAAGGACTTTATTTGTTTATTTATGGGAGAAAATGCATTGTTTGCCAGTTTCCCTCAATTGCTGTGAAAGGAAAACTAAATGGGTTACACTGCTGTTCATGGTAAATTATCTGGAAGGATATTTAGAAATCGGATTTTATGAAAAATAAGGCGAGAACAAAACTTGCGATATCCCAGTCCCGTGATAGCCCGACGAATTATTCAGGGTAGCTTTAACACTCGCCCCACCACCCACACACATCACACCCGTTTGCATCGAGCTTCGTGCAACTTAATTGGGTCTTTTCATTATTCTACGCTGTAGACTAGTCAGAAATGTCACGAAGCTTCGTCGACGTATCAAAAGGCCGATATTTTACGACAGAGGTATAATTTCATTTAGGTCCGTACTGAAATGGGGCGAAATCTTCGAGGTTTCCTAAAACGCAGACGCTACTGCAGACACTATACAGAGAACAGGACATTATTAGACTGGAGCTAGCAAATAAAAACATGGTGATACATGAATGCATAGGCGTGTCTTGCAGAAAAACTAACTTACATATAACTACATATAATAATGAGTTCCTACTTATGTACCGTACAAGCAGTATATATCCCCTGCTCACTTGCTCAACATTTAAATCAGATGAACCGAAATTTAAGCGTTTAATGTTGATCGTCTCATAATCAATACAATCACATTTTTGCCAGACATATTTTTGTGAAGTAGTTTTACTTTCTGGTAGCTTATCAGTGATCGTTTTGACCAGACTGCGGATGTACATGCTGATCTAAATCTGTTCACAAAGTCAATAATCCCCATTTTCAGATACATTATAGGTTCCATCAGGGACTTGATAATACTTTGCGCCGAAATAAGAATCCGCAAATGCCCATTTCAACTGTTTTTGCACGTAGCATATTATTTCAGATCAAATGGCAGTATGCACCCTTTGTCCATTTGAAAAAGACAATTGCTTACTGTTTAAACCGAGTCCAGCTGCACACCGTATGGTCAGTTCGCAAGTAGCGGGCAAGCGACACGTACGGTGCTAATTTCACAATCGGGTACTTGATGCACCAATAATCACGTCCGGGAAGAGTAATTGGCTACTGCAATTGATAGGCCTAGGGTTTACCGTTGTACGGAAGGCGGACTGTTCCAGACTGAAGGCTAATATTATGAAAGTCGTTGCAACCAATGTAGCCTAAATTATGTACATATAGAATATACTAACTTCTACACTGTGAACTAATGATCGACTATGGTTTTCAGTAATTATTTTATTCACAGATGACTTAATCAGACTCACGCAGCACAGAACATGTTTCATTATCATACACTTGACCAAAAATATTATGTTTCTCCATTTTTCCGCTACCCCAGTAGATATAAATCTACATCCTTTTATTTACATATCCGGCTAGTACATACAATGTGTCCTTATGAAAATATGCTTCAACCTTTGAGAAATTACAAGATTTTGTTTAACCATTTCAACACTACAGACCTCTGAAGTGGTGTTTGCAGACTGTAGACCCAGATGAGCCGGCTCGTAACGAGCCGTCTCACCGGGATCTGCACTTACCGGGATCTGCACTTTTTACAAGTAATGACATAATTATATTCATATTTATTTTAGAAAACAAAACAACAACCCTTTTTAAAATGGAATAGTCTGAAAACCATTGTGTAATGATTTGACCAGAACATTAACACCACCGTCCATTCCAGTTATTTAGGGTTGAAAGAGTCATGTGCTTATAATGATAATGTTCCCGTGTTTGGGCAAAATTGTCGTATATTTTCAATATCATGTTTTGTGTACACATACTACAAATACTTAGAACTATACCTGCCCCACCCTGCGTTAGCACAGGACGAAAACATGATTGCGTTTCACTTAAAGTTTCGTCTGTTCATACGTCTGTACATGATCATTTATATCAAACATTAATTTATTGTTTACGGTTCAGCCTGTCAGCGTTCCGAGCTGTTGCCAGTATATATGAATGCGTCCGTGAGCACCGGGCTGGACTAGACATTTAGCCAGTTGAAACTAGCTAGTATGTTTCACGATCATGTTGCAAAGTCAGACCGCATAGAGCTCCCGATGCATATAGCTACTCGATGTGCGTTGTGGCCTTACGCATAGAGGTCCCATGGAGATATATGTGTTAGGCCATGACGCATTGAGCTCCCGCGAACTCTATCATGTCTATGGGCCGAAGGTACACATCAACTTTAAAATGGGTCTTTCACCTTGACGCATGAAGCTCCCCACTTCCGATAATGATTCACTGTAACCAGTATGACCATTAACATCCTCATTATGCGGTGTCTAAATATTCATCATGGCTATCCTTGCGTTGTGTACAGAAGTATCTCAGCGATATCTTCTACCAGCAGCCTCTTTACCAATGTCACATTGGACTAACTAGGTAAAACCAAAGGGCGTTTCGCTACGAAGTCCAGTATAGGTGACGCTACGACCAAATTGTACACCGCATGATCAATATATTATAGTACATAACATCTAGACTTCGTTGAGCATCACAGGCATTAAGCTCTGCCATGGTCACACTGTCACGATCGCTAAGACTTGAAAACAATTTGGTGAGTCCTGATGGATCGTACTGGTGTCGGCTTGAGTCTTGTAAGGATGATGATGATGATGATGATTGTAATGATAATGACGACGACGATGATGATGATGATCATCATCATCATCATAATCATCAGCATAATCATCATCAGTGGCCTAAGATGGAAGAAGAAACCAGTGTATGAGAAAATCTACAAGTAGTGGCAGGCTGGCACACATGTACTAGTACAAGATACGAGTAAACATCTGTGTTGTGTGATGAGTGTTGTCCAATTTAGCATTGAAACTGGCTAAGTCGGTTATGCGGGAAAAATAGGTAAAGGTAAAATAAAAAGGTCACATGTTGGGTAGTGGAATGTGATGGGCACGCGTTGCTTATGAAGTTGTGAAATGATGGTGGTTCTAGGTGGTATATTAAAGGTACATGCCCACCCAGTAGGCAAAAACTGTTCTTTATATCAGAGACATCTGAGAAAACCAATCATCTGAGACATTTTCTGGAAAAATAAACATTCATTCACCATTACCACGCGTATTGATTCGCATTATTATACATTTTATATCAGACGTACACTTCAACGCTAATATCAGGGGCGATAACCGTGTTTCCTTTTAATGTTAACGGACATAACTATTTATCATCTGTATTTATTTTTTGATGTGCAATGATCATATATTATACTCTGTCGAAATTATTATTTTTTCAGGTGACGCATTTAGTTAGAATAAATAATTAAAAAATATCATGAATCATTTGCATATAAAAATCGCCTAATAAAACCGCGCGTCACTATCAGTAAAATAAATATTACTAAATGATTATATCTGTATAGCGGGCACTTGTACTTTTTAGAACTGGTGGAATAGTGACACAATTATACAGTTATTTAATTTCTATAAAGAACATGTTGTGCCTACTGAGTGGGCAAGTACCTTTAACAGAGAAATGGACAAAACATGAAAACTTAACATATGACTTGGACGCCGCCACTGCCTGCCCGTCCGTTCGCCCGCCCGCCTGCCCGGCTTTCGCCGATCCAATAGCAATAAAAAGAACATCGGCTAATAATAGTCAGTAGTTGATATTGAAGAAGTAGTTGATATCTCATAACTGGATAGCTGAATGCGGGACGATCGGGCATATTGGCGCATTGAGCTCCTCGGAAGCTCTATGGGGCGTGAGCTCTATGTGGTTCTTAAACGATGCTCCCCGAGGAGCTCTATGTGCTAGTAGCTCTATGCGGCGCTACAATGTTCTCGTCTGTTCGGTAATTATGGTCAAATTTGCCACCATGGTAAATGAAGTATAGATCAAAACAGTGTTGTCTAACTTTTAGTTTTTAACGTGCGTACGATTAGTGTGTTATCTAGTATATCATTTTTATTTTACTGCGGCCAGGGCGAGCTCAACAAGTGGGCCGAGGCATTTTATGACATGAACATACATGCATACACACAACGTTATTTTTTCATGAATGTGAATATGCTCCGAGTCAGTCACATTGGCCTTTCTCCAGTGCACATATCTGAGTTTAGGTTGGTCAGTTTAATCGCAACATGTTAAACATACGGGAAGTTTAATTCATCAATCATGATCGTGTATATTTTCGGGATGATGCGGTTTTACATACTTCCCCGTCAAATTGGAATTCGTCCCCGAATACCATTTGTAATTCGACTTTGAATTACATATTTTTGGGTACATTTTGGGCAGTATTTATCAGTCACGGCGGTGTCTCGTTGGGCGCCAAATGTCACAGGTGAGAAAAATACGCACCCGTCCCGGGGAACGAACCCGGGACCCTTGTTTTACCGAACAAAGTTAATTGTGATGGACGGAGCTTCGTGCGGACGGATATGCATATACATGTACCTGTAATGTTCTTTTCCTCTTCACTTGTCAAAAAAAACAACAACATGATGCGGTACACTGTACCTTCAATTCACTGACTAGTAATTAACCGCACCGTTCATTTTCATCCACTGTCACATGTCTTACAGGCCTATCACATTAAATGCATCGGTGTTGTCCGCAATACTTCCAGTTGTCATTTGTGTCAAGACAGTCCACGTGCAGATGCCGTTCATTCTTACATGTATGCAATAATAATCTTTGTTGGCTTCATGCACACAGTTTCGCTGACACAATTATTCAAACAAGTGGAGACCCTGATCAGATTGTGCAGGTGTGCTTACTGGTCCTGGTTTTTACTGGTCCATATATTCACTGTTTGATCAATCCGTCTCACGTGTCCTGTATAGTTCATGGTTTTATGCCGACTCTACTTTTGACAAATAAACATATTAACTTTGAGTAAAATAATACCCTATAAATATGCAGTTTTTTTTCTCAATAAATTCATCCCATTTTCTTCAAATATGTATATAATGACAAAAAAGGAAGGCATTTTTACTGTTTTTACTGTTCTTACTGTAAAATCGTAAAGACGAAAAGCTCCATCACATGGCTAACTTGTAAGTAATTCAACTTAGAAAACAAAAGTTATTGTAGATGTTCAAAATCTGTCGACAAACTTTCAAATTATATGTATCCAATTATATGGGGGCAGAACATAGACTTTTTTAAAAATACTTTTGGAATTTGTGGACCGATTTTCAAAATCTAACTTGTTTTCTTACTTACATTATTTCCAAGCTATGTATATATACAACTAGATTTCCGAGTCAAATTAAAAACAATCGTTTATCGACTATCCTCGTCACTCGAGATCTCCAGCTCATTGTTGCATCATGTTAAATTCCCATAGGAAATTTGCGTGGGAATATTTTATGAAATTTTATCAACTAAAACAATTTGGGAAGGGCGATTATTATTTTATTATTGATGAAAAAGTGCATACATTTAAATACGTTTCAGATTCTATGTGTTTAATAACCAACAGTTTGTCGGCAGAAAACTATTTTGTGTGGGTCCGAATAAGCCAGCATTGAGGTCCGGATAAGCCAACATAGGGTCCGAATCAGCCAACCGTGAGGTCAGAAGCAGCCAAATCATAAAAATAGAAAAAGGTCCGAATCAGTCAACACCGAGGTCCGAATCAGCCAGAAATAAGGTCCGAATCAGCCAGTTCGGGTAAAATAAAATGCTTTGATTTAACGACGGCACTGGCTTGATGACCATGCTTGTCGGGACCGACTATTTAAGCCCCCATCCGATAGGACTAGGCTAGCACGAAGTTGTCTTGCCAAAGGACACGCCGAATCGGCCATTCGGAGCGGGTCGAGGTGGGAATCGAACCGCCAGTCCGGGTCAGCCTGTTACCGTATGTTATAGGACACAGTCAACTTATGAATAATATAGACGGTAAACCAGTCCTGGTACAGCTTAGCAACAAGGAGTAAATTCTCAGGACAACGGCATTGATTGTTACAAGCAGTAAATTCTCAGGACAACGGCATTGATTGTTATTATTATGACAGAGAGATAAATAAAATAGATGCTGTAGGAAAGGTATGTCTGTGCCAAACATTTTATTATATTATTTGCATGCTCTACACATGCAGGTTAAAATTTTTCTGTGTGCGACTTGATGTGGAGGTGAGATAGAGATTTCGAAAGTGAAAGTAAACGCGTTTCCGTCAAAAAAGGGGAAATAACTTTGGAAATCAACCCGCATGACCCCGTGTTTGGCATGGATCTAGAACCAGCTTAGGTCACTGACTGCAGGAATGGAAGTAACCAAATTGATTTTGTCGCAGGTAGTTTGCGATTGTCATGTTTGTGTGAATGTGGGTCTATGGGAAATCAATTGGTTGTCTGTTTCCTATATGGCTGTCGGTCGGTATGACGGAAGTACGAAATGGGCGAAAAGGGCGAAATGGAGATTGTCGGGCGAAATGGAGTTTATATCGCCTATAACTTGCTAATTAATGCATGAAATGTTTTTTTCTTATTATATCTATTATACAGTTGTATATGTATAACATATAGTTGAACAAAAATGGGTATTTTCTTACATAATTTGATTTTATATCAAAATTATAAATGCCAGAATATGTCAGGCGAAATGGAGATTGTCGGGCGAAATGGAGTGAAATAGACGTGGTTACAACAATATAATTCTGTGCAACATTGTGTCTCGCTGTGTGTGATTTCACAAATTTTGTCACGATTCTTTCAGTTTGGATTATATGGATTATGCTCTCCGATGTACTAGAGGTACTTTTACATATACTACAACATAGGAGAAGAAACTAACTTTGTAGAACGTGGCATTTGACCTGGTTGCAGCTTGCGTGTAATAATCAGTGGGTGGGGTACTGCGGAAAAAATAACGCCCGGATGTACACTCCTCATGAAGCGCAACTCGTCACGCTTGAGTGAACATTACATACATGACCTTTGAGCAGACCTGTGTTTAGCAAATATGCTCAACAGAAAAACAGTCTAATAAACGTGGACTACACGAGCATAAATCTAACAACTCCGAGCATCAAAACGGGTCACCCATACTGAATCCCGACGGTGACATTCAGAGTGGGCAGCGTACTTGTACGATGGCAATGATGATGAATCATTGTTCAGCTCACCACTCGGAGGATATACAACAAAAAATATACAACATGAAGTCAATGCCGCTGTCGAATTTCGGATCAGTGGAGTTTCTTTTGACAAATTATATATCGATTTGGATGGCTTAACAAAAGACATGTATTTAGCCAAACTACTGGAAATAACAAAATCATGGGAAGAAACAAACATTAACCCGTTACCGAACATCATCATTGTCGACAGAGCTAAATCGCTGGAGAACTGTTCAAGTGGCGTGCTAATCGGTCGACGAAACACATCTTACAGTACCCTAGCAGATAAACTTGCATTGGACTGTTATCAGCTAACACAGTTTATATATGGTAGCATTGAAGACAGAAAGTTTATGTTCAGAAAAACTCGTCCAGCAGAGACACCGATCAGGCGTTACACACTTGGTGGTGCTAGTCATTACTATAGTGCCGACGTATCACCCTTACAATCCGAAATGGCAGAATTAAAAAACGTCATTGCTACTATGCGTACATGCAGATATTACCTTATTAAAATCACGTGAACGTAAATAACGGAAACCTACTACCACTGGACCTACATAAGTTTGAACAAGAAAGAACATTTACAACACAAGATGCAATGGCATACATGCATTCACCACCGAAAATAGAAAAGCAAGTAACACAAACAGAACATTTAACGATTGACGTCACCACTCCGCCTATACGTGAACGTATCAGCGAATGATCAGCGAGTCGAGCGTAAACCGCAACGTGAACGTGATCAACAACGTCCAGCGTACAACGTAGACGTCGCTCCTTCATCAGCCAATACAGGAGGATTTCGTTGTGTTTCTAGAAAACCACTGAAGAGATATTATCTTGGTAACGTGCACCCATATTCGACAGAAGAGGATATAAACCAATTTCTGGACTCAAACGACGTCAAATGTACCCACGTTACGCTACTCAACACAAGGCGAACAGACTCAATGAGTGCACAAATCGCTATAAGGGCTGAACACGTGCGATATGTTGAAAGCGAACAATTCTGGCCAGAAGGTGCATCGTGTAACCAGTGGAGAACTAGAAAAGGGCGCTCGTTCACAAGTAGAGAGCAAAACGCGTCTGTGTAGTAAAGCATTTCTGAGCAGAATACAGCATGCCTGTACGAGTTACTCCCCCTACACAGCACAATGGCAGTTCTGAAGATATTAACTTGGAATGCAACGGGAATTATGACAGGAATTCCATACCTAGACACCGAACTACATCGTCGGGACGTTGACATCTGTGGAATAAGTGAGCATTGGTTGAAACCAGAAAACAAACATTGTCTGTCAAAGTTTAACCTAAATTATAATGCGCGCATTATTATCGACAACGATGTAAGATGTCTCAATAACCGGAGAGTCGGAAAAGGCGGCGTGGCAATTTTATGGCATAAAAGACTGGACCAATGTGTGCAACCACTGGATATATGTGACGACAGAATAGCCGTCATCAAATTAACACTGCCTCATGAGACCCTGTACATTATTCAGGTCTACCTACCAACTAGCACATACCCTGTACACACATTCAAGAATATATAGACAAACTATGTGATCTGTGCGCCCTCTACTCCAATGACGGAAACGTGTTAATTATGGGAGATTTCAATGCTAAATACACACACAATACGCAAATACCGCTTACTCGCGAACGTGATACGTACATGACCTACGCATTTCGCAGTTACAACTTGCAGGCAGTAACTTCACTAGACATATGTCAAGGTCCAAAACACTCGTTTTACCCATACGGGACAGGCAACCCGAGCCTAATTGACAATATATATATATACATGACTCCATGATAGTGGACGTCAAACAATGCTCAATTCGCGATGATGCACCTCTAAACGTATCCCGTCATTTACCGATTTTTATGTCAACTATCATACGGCCAATAGATCGTCTACTCTCAAACATGGACCACTTTGTGAAGGTAAATTACAAATGGACATGTCAAGCTAGTAATATAGAATACAAAGATCTTTTGGACATGCGACTTGCAACACAAAATGTAGACTCTGTAGATGCGAACGCGACCTACGATCGATTGTTTGAGTGAATCAACCAATCAGCAGAAGCGGCATTGCCGAAACGCACGTTTATGCCATATCTTAAACCATACTGGACACATGAGCTGAAACAACTTCACAGAACAAAGAAATCACTTAGAAATAGGTGGATTATATTTGAAAGGCCAAGAAATACCGACAACATGTACTACCACGAAAATAAAGAAGCAAAACGTGAGCTTAGACGCATTTTACGACAATCCCAGATACTATTCGAAAGGGAAGAGAACGAACGCATTGACAAATTAGCTGAAATAGACCAAAACGGATTCTGGAAAGCCATGAATGCCAGAAAATCATCAAAACGAGCCAGTGCCGGTAGAGAAATAAAATTTGAAAACATTATTGTGCGAGATCCATGCGACTTAGCCACTGGTTGGGGCACCTACCTCAAGAATCTATACAGTTTCTCGAACGACATTGAATTCGACATAAATACAAAACGTGAAATAGACGCAGATGAGCGCATCTTAGACAAACTCGACTCTACTGTAAAGCCATCGCCATGCGAAATGTGAGATCACCTACCCTGTTTCTATTTCCGAGCTTGACAATATCATCAAGGCCCTACCTAATGACAAGGCGGCAAGCTTGGACAACATAAACTATGAGCACATCAAATTCAGTGGGGATATTACAAAGATGTACATTCTACAACTATTCAATCTCATACTAGAAACAGAAACTATTCCGAACAAATTCAAGGATGGGCTAATAATAACATTACATAAAGGTCATGGAAAGGACATGCTAAATCTAAACAATTATCGCGCAATATCACTGACACCGGTTATATCAAAAATATTCGAAAAAATCATACAACGAACACTTGAAAAAAACATCACTTTCAAGGTAAATTAAATCCTCTACAGTACGGGTTTCAAAAGCACAAAAGTTGCAAAATGGTATCGTTCCTGTTACAGGAAGCAGTAGACTATTGTTACGAACGTGGAAGTAAGCTGTTTTCGTGTTTTCTCGATGCAGAGAAAGCATTCGATCGTGTGTGGATAAATGGGCTAACCTACAAGCTGTACCATTTCGGACTCAAAGGTAATGACATCCACATTATTGCTGACATGCACAGAAACATGCAGAGCCGTGTCTACACTCCAGGATTACTCTCTGACTGGCTTCCAATACAACAAGGTACAAGGCAAGGTGCGACATTGTCTGCATTTTACTACACCGTCTATATAAATGAGCTGGTCACGCTCCTTCAAAATGAGAATGGTGGACTGAAAATAGGCCGCTTTAACGTGTGTGCACCAACGCAAGCAGACGACATCGTGTCACTGTCGTTATCGAAATACGAAATGGACAAGCTACTGCACATCTGTTACCAGTACAGTTGTAAGTGGAGGTATAAATACAACCCGAATAAATGTGCTATAGTAGTATTTGGTGAAAACAAAGAGACTTACAACCGCTCAAATAGAACATGGACATACGGAAATACACCAATTGCGGAAGCGGAACAACATAAACACATTGGTGTTGTGCAAAATAAGTATTTGAAAACACCAGACAATATAGACAATGTTCTACAATCTATGCGAGGTACATTCTTCTCCCTTCAAAGTTCCGGTGTACACGTCGCAGGCGTAAATCCCAGCACAGCCATGCAACTGTATGACGCGATCGTCATTCCCCGAGCACTATACGCGTGCGAGCTATGGAACACGATAAGTGACACGGACAAGCACAAACTCGAATTTGTACATCGCATGTGTATTAAAATCCCTCAAGGTTTTCCCAAACGAGCACGCACTGATATGGCCCTTGGTATGGTAGGCGCTACAAGTACTGAAAGATACATAGAATTTCAAAAGCTGATTTTCCTTGGAGCGTTATGCAGAACTGATCCGTCATACACGCGTTACGGTCAAAATTTGCTCGTGTACAGATTCCACATGTACTACATAAAGTGCATAGACACATACCGCGGATTTATTCCTGACGTCATTAGAATACTCAAAAAGTATATATGAACTAGAGGACCATATAATATGGTTCGTGGACAGTGGTACGTTCCATTCCAAATACGCGTGGAAAAACATGTGCAAAAGTGCAGTGAATCACGAATTACAGAACCTGAAAACACCGACTGTGCGCGTTTTCGTGATATACACACAATTCTAAAACCGTCTATAATATGGAAGGCGGCGAAGAATCACCCAAAGTCCCTGGCGGTCTGTTTTCATTCGGCCCGTCTATGTGTTACAGTTGTACAGGACGCTATATGTACAACATGCGATGCTGCGTGTGATGACGAACTGGAACACCGTATATTCCACTGTGAAAATAGTGCTATCCAAAACACTATTGAAACTTTTTGGATACATGTACTCAGACAGTTTGGTCCAAATCTGTGTGACTATCTGAAAAATATGAGCAATAACAGCCGCATAGCATGTGCACTCGGTGGAAACACAGAGCGCATGCTGACTATGCTCATACTATCAGCGTATGAACAATTCATAATTTGCTGTGCCACACTCTTCAGCAGGGGGCCCTTTTATGTATGTATATATGTAAATTTCTATACCAATGACGCAATGAAACGTGAAACACAACATGATAGTTCATAAATGCAAATTGAGTTATAATATGTCCTTAAAGAGTCGATTCGGATTAAATTCCATTTTTTATCGGCACTACAAATGTCCTGCAACCATCAACCGATGTATATCTAATTTATTTTACATGTACATGTATATTTCTATGCTTTCTTGTTTGTCTATCATGTTGATACTCTCCACATATAGAGGAAATAAAGCCTTACTACTACCTTTAATTTATGAATGTAGGACAAAACCCCATTAGACATAACCCCCTTCGTGTGAAACAAACAAATATTCATATATTGGCTAATGAAAACATTCAAGTAACAGTTTGGGAAACTTTATTTGTTCAACATGTATAGAAAAGAACAGGACAGGGCATATACTAAGACCAGGTTCACACAAATTTCAGAGTACATGCGGAATTCCATTGCGCATGTAATCTAAAATGTGTGTCAGCTTCTGATACTATCTACGGAAATTACCACATCTTCTGTAAATGCATTTCATAAAATCACGCAGATGCTCGAAGGTACAAATCACATGGCGTGTCTCAAATGATAAATAGACTGGCATTCAATATGATTCTTTTAGTTGACACATTTCTTTTTAACCCAATTTTTCAACTATATATTATACATATACAACTGTATAATAGATATAATAAGAAAAACATATAATTCCATGCATTCATTAGCAAGTTATAGGCGATATAAAACTCCATTTCGCCCTTTTCGCCCATTTCGTACTTCAGTCATACCCGCTGTCGGTTGTGTCTGCGTTTTAGTCTATGCCGAAATCTTCTTACTTCCGCATTACGAAAATGCAATGGTGGATAATTATTATTTTCCATGCATGTTGTTGTTTTTGAGATTTTAATTTAGCTGCTATGAATTTGTTGTTTACGACTTTAATCAGCCAACAGTAGACGCCATGGAGATTGATTTTGTGTCCGAGGTGGACAGAAAGTTCTTTGCCAACAATCTGTTGTCAAATGAAGACTGGGGTAAGAGCTTCTTCCCAGGAGTCTACCATTGCCCCCAACTGCCCCACCCACCAAGATTTGGCAAAAACCAAATCGTGAACTAGATCACACTGACAGGCAGTGATATGAGTGACGGTGTCATAAAATTAAGAACAATCTGATTTTACGTCAATTGCCATAACAGCGGTGTTGCTGGTCAATAGCATTATAGCTAGAGCAAGGTATTCCAGGGAACCAGTCAATTTGTAACCATGCCATTTCGTAACCGCCATTTTCTGGTCATTTCGTAACCGTTTTGTCAGTCATTTCGTAACCGCCCAAAATCGGTCCCTTGAAAAAAAAGTCATTTCGTAACCGCCGATGTTTTACGCCGGCAGGCGGTTACGAAATGACCAATTAATTATATTTATCATATGATTGTGTAACGGGAGATGTTTTTCATGGACAAAGACAGCAATAACAACTACAGCTCATCATTCTACTATCTATTTACATATACATGTGGTAATTGAAAGTGGTAACGTGCTTCTCGCCGTATTTATATGACGGTTCGAGTAATGAGAAACACAATATTAACACTTTGTGAAACAGACAAACAACCAGCACAAACACATAACCATTCGATGTCGCAAGCAATCAAGTTCATTGAACACAGTGTTTAATATAACACGTACACGAAACTACTTCGAATATACGCTGCCAGCGTACGCAGCAGCTTGTCGGCCGACATCCCGCCCTCCGCGTAGTCGGACCAGGTCGCGATGATCTTCGCCTGGTTGGCCCGTGCACCCTTGCGCTGTCGCTTCGTCAGCTTCTTCGTGGACACGAGCTTCACCTGCGTCTCCACGTACCGGGCTTCTGGTGCAGCATGTTCACGAGGGTGTAGAAGGGTGGTGCCGTCTGGGTGCGGGAGTTGATACGCCGATGCCACCCTCACAGTCGTTGTTGGTCCGGATGTGCTGGGCCGTACACGGACCAGTCCTCTGGCTCCCACATCGCGTTGTCGATCCACTGGTCCTGTACGTAGGTGAAGACGTTCGTGAGTTCCGGGTTCGGAGACGCCCTTCTTCGCGCTGGTCGTGGACACGGGCCGGATGTGTTGGGCGGGAAGTAGCGGCAGCGCCAGGAGCCGTCGGACCACTTTCTGGACGTCGCCACCAGCGTTGTAGGCAGTCGAGAGGCCACATGCCTGTAAAAGATAATACATTAGGTTATATATAGCAACGGTTCATTATTACATACATTAAAACGCCAATAGATTTATTTATAGTTTTATATTGTACACATTTGATTATATATAACGGTTCATTATTATATATTATTGCCCTCCCGGCACCAGCGTGAACTCCGGAACGTCGACACGATCCTCCATCACATCCGTGGTCTCCATTATAGAACTACAATCATAAAGGTAATTAAACATAACATGTAGATCCAGATGAACAGGCTCATCTCATTTGGATCTGCTCTAGTCAGTCTATCTCCACGAATATATGTATTTAATTAATGGAATAGTACTTTAGTAATCATTGGTTGCCAATAATAACATATATCCACAATTCATGTATACCTCTCGTCGAGTTGTGGTGGCAGCGGAACAGCGGGAAGATGTAGTGATGCCGACTCGGTGTAAGTCCATCGACTGCTCATTGTCGGCGAATGTCGGGGCCACTCTGGTACTTTCGGCGACAGGTATCTCCAGGTTAGAGCGCTGAAAAAATGAATGAATAATATCAGCAACACTTACCTATTTGGTTTCATACTGTATATACAACACGGACCATGACTTGAGCTGAGTGATGGAGTAGCATGAATGACATCAGCAACACTTACTTATTGTTTCATACTGTATATACAACACGGACAATGACTCGAGCTGAGTGATGGAGTAGCATGAATGACATCAGCAACACTTACCTATTGTTTCATACTGTATATACAACACGGACCATGACTTGAGCTGAGTGATGGAGTAGCATGAATGACATCAGCAACACTTACCTATGTTTCATACTGTATATACAACAAGGGCCATGACTTGAGCTGAGTGATGGAGTAGCATGAATGACATCAGCAACACTTACCTATTGTTTCATACTGTATATACAACAAGGGCCATGACTTGAGCTGAGTGATGGAGTAGCATGAATGACATCAGCAACACTTACTATTGTTTTCATACTGTATATACAACAAGGACCATGACTTGAGCTGAGTGATGGAGTAGCATGAATGACATCAGCAACACTTACCGATAGGTCGTCGTCCTCCTCATTGGTGGTCATGTGGCCAGATACGATCGAATCGAATGTCCGTTCCCTATCGTCAGTCTGCAATTAATATACACCACATAACATGCATAACGAAAATCGAGCAAATTTCATGTAAGCCGATGTAAATTTCATAAAATTGTATAAAACCAATCTACATTTCAATACTAACCTCCATAACGGTGGTCGCCAATTCTTCGTGACGTTCGTGATCTTCATACTGCAACAGTTAAAACAGTCATACAGTGACAGACATGCATGTGATATTGTGACGAAAAATATACTTTTTATTACACATTTCACTTGAAACTAGACTCATTAAATTGGACCCGTTAAAAGACATTGATCTTAATTGAGTACTACTTACTGCCACTTCCCGATCTGGTATCATATGCACGCATACGGTACAGATGTAGTGTATATCCGCGTCAGTGGCAACCGCAGCCGGTAGACCTCCTGCAGAACAACTGTAAATAATCCCAGTGTACAGGTAACGCGTGCCGCGATAGTCGGCAAAGATTAAAAGATCAAACATCAACCGCATGGCCAAGAGCCGGTGGACAACAAACAGATCAGAGAACCGTCGTGCGGTTTCATTGATATCGATTATGTTAATTGCTAATCAAATGCTAATTATGTATACTGAGAAGATGTTAATTGCAAAACCAATTTAATGTACATATTTTAATAATACATTCGCGAATGGTGTAGGTCCGATAAGGTTTATTTCCAATCATTAGCGGACAAGTATACCATGATCAAATTTTCACTAATTATGTATCTGAATATAACCAGATGTTACTCGCGAATAGTGTAGATCCTAATAATAATGTGTACTTACTCGGCTCCGTACATCGTCTATGTGTCCATTCGTGGCATGTGTCGCATTCCACGGCGTGGTGACGCGGCCCAACACCACCGCTACAAGTTACACACTGCTTCATGATAATCCTAAACATATATAAGAACAAATATTGTATTATGTTGATATTGAAATATCGGACTATTATAAAATAAAACAGAAAAAAACTTCTATAAATATATCCAGTACTTTCGAATGGGTATATTGAAACATCGAAGTATTACCGAATAAAATATAAAAATACTTTGTAATTATAAAAAATGTATCCAGTACTTGCGAATGAGTAAGAAATTAATATTGAAATATCCGACTATTATCAACATAATAAAATATAGAACATAACTTTGTGTAATAATTTATCCAGTATTTAAGAATAACTTACCGTCACGTTAGTATGAGTAACGAACGACTAATATATTATCAAGTTTTCACGGCAGTATTTATATATGTTCACTGGTAGGTTAATTGGTTAAAGGATTATGTTCTGTTTGTTAATTGTCCCACTTATCAAATCAAATGGAGATTAAATTTAATGAGTGATTTGACGACAACAGTTTCAAATCCAATTACCAATAATGAAGATTAATGTTGGCGTATCAAACAGTGGAATAATTGCAAACAACCACAAATCGTCTATAATTAAACTAATCAACGGCAACAATTTTATTCATAATCACCATTGATGTATCAATAGTGTCGGCAAAGAGCAAATATGATTTTAAGTTTTCTATGTTAAAAGACCGGCGGTTACGAAATGACCAACAAATTGGTCATTTCGTAACCGAATGCCGCTAAAATACCGGCGGTTACGAAATGACTTTTTTTTCAAGGGACCGATTTTGGGCGGTTACGAAATGACTGACAAAACGGTTACGAAATGACCAGAAAATGGCGGTTACGAAATGGCACGGTTACGAAATGACTGGATTCCAGGTATTCCATAGTTTAAATACGCTTACTGGGTCGCTCCTTTCACCGTGGAAGCGCTAACAGCCATTTTACACGCTGAACCTTCCACAGTGAATACGGTGTGGAAGGTTTCACGCCCTTATTTTATCTGCAATCGCAATAAATGTTGCGTGTAACGAATTAGTAATCATAAATACACAAACCGCCGCTGAACAATTATAGATTACGACCATACAAACGTTATACTACCGTTTAGAATGACACTATCCTGCAGATTTTTCCAAATATCTCCCATCTGTTTACATGAGCGCGCGCAACATGACGTCATTATTCAATCCCAGAATGCAACAAAATGTAACGCTCTTAGAAATGCACGGTGTATAAACCTGTAAGCGGATTGGCAACCAGTGAGCAAAGTGTAAAGATTGCACTGCGCTACTTTGCTGCTGTACGTAAATGGGGTTCATTACATGAATTTACTCTTTTTTTTTATTCGGGTCAAAACATATTTATGGAAAACGAAACCTACAGTACACTCAGAGTGCTTTGTCCCTTTTCCACTCTCTCACGGTGGGAGGAATTTTCTCAGAGTGGGAAAATCACGGTGGGAGTTATGTGCCTCCCACGGTGACCATATATTTTACCTGTACTACCACCGCGGACGGAGACCAAGCTGGACGAACTTCCAATAGCCATAAAACGGCCACGATGTTCCCCCGTGATACGACCCCGCGTTCCACCGGGACGCCAGGCTGGCTTACCTGTACAGTCATAGCGTAGTACCCAAACATTTACACTTATTCTGACTTAGTTTGTGTTTTTTTATTCGTTTTTTTTTTATAAATATATACATTTTTTCCTTTCAAACAAACATATTTCTTAACAAGAACAAAACATGAGAATCGTCTCCTAAACACATGAGAATCATCTCGCACTTTGGCATCGTGAAATCGCCTTCCGCTGAAACTTTTGTAAATACATAGTTTGCTCATGGTGTGTAAAACGGATACGTCTTGAAATTTCGCTTTGCGCATGAAACATATTCTCAACAAAACATGTTTCGCGTTTTCGCGATCTTGCGCATAGGCCGAGATCGCGAAAACGCGAAGCGTGATGGATCGCGAAACGAAAATTTAACATATTCACAACAAAATATGTTTTGACAGTACTGTGCATATGAGAATCGTCTCCTTTCGCGATCTTGCGCGTAGATCGAGAAAACGGGAAGCGTGATCGCGAGAGCTGAAACGAAAATGTAACGTATTCTCAACAAAACATGTTTTGACAGTATATCCTACACGTCATTGTGAGAAGTGCACTATGTCTCGCTTTCCGCAGACGGGCTTGACAATAATGCTAATATTCGTACAAAATATAAATGGTTTTGTCATGGGAGACTATTCTCATGTGTTGCCAAAACTTGTGTTATTATTACCGGTAAGAAATAAAAAAAAAAATTGAAGACAAAAAACCCATTAGTATCGTCTAATGAGACGATTCTCATGTGTCGACAAACCTATTTTATTAAGAAATCAACAAATGTGAAAAGAAAACATGAATACATTTGTATTTCTTTACAAATAATCGACTTCTCATGTGCTGCCAAATCTTGCTTTATCAAGAAATCAAACAAATGTGAAAATGCACTATGTCAAGCTAATGCGTAATTATCAATTTATCGGCGATGCGATGGACGTGACCGACTACATAGCGTTGTTTTGATATGTTTGTTTCTGCCGAATTCTAAATGTCGGTCACCAGGTCACACTTTGCACGTGAAACTGGATTACCAACAGATGATTGTAAACACCATCAGGTGTGCAGCTAGACAGAAAATGATATGTCGCAAATGTGCTAGTTTGTGATAGGTGGGCACGGCGGCATATTTCTTTATGCGCCGTTTGAAAACGGAACTCATCGCATTCACAAAAACGCGCGATCACGAGGCGAAAACGTGATATTGAATACAATAGAAATATATCATGTTTTCGCCTCGCGATTTTGCAGTCTCGCGATTTGGTCTCGCGTTTTCGCGATTTTGTGTATAGGTCGACGATGCGATACAGCAACCAATAACACTTATCGTAATATGTTTTCTTTTCAATAAACATGTATTGGCAGTACATTAGAATCGTCTCCTAAGACATTTATTATGTTTTTGTTGTCGAGAACTACTGATGTTTGTCTTCATTTGTTCTATTTCTTAATACAAACATGTTTTGGCTGCACATAAGAATCGTCTCCTAAAACAATGTGTACGTGTTCTGTTAGGGACATGTGACAACCTCGTGTGTTCGCGGTTTCTAGCATAGGTTGCGATCGTGAAACGTGATCGCGAGATTTCGAGTGCACAACTTATTCCACCCGGCTACATACGGACATGCCGCAACCTGTCGACTGTCAACTGATGAACATTGGACATGTCACTATTGTGTATTATTATGAGTTGGCTGACGGACGAGTTGGTTGAAGGCCGAAACGGAAGTCGTCGGTCATAAAATCAACGAAAACTAACGGGACCCATACGATTTCTAATTACCTCTAAGGTAATAATCGCAATTTCCATTTACCGACCTATTGGAAATGAATACTTATGACCGTATTTAAATTTCGATTGGAAATATATATATATATATATAAACGTGACGTCGGTAATGTAATACATGTGTATAGGCCGATGTTACGATACAGAAGATATGTTCCTTTACTTCCATACACATTTTTGGAGATATTACGCCGATTCGCGTGACGATATGTGACCTTAAAGAAATTGCAGCAAAGTGTATGAAATTCCGCGAGGCCGAACAACTCGGCAAATAAAGAAATATACGGGTTGGGTTTCGCTGTGCCTGTACTGTATGGGACGATTTTCAAAGTTTTGTCAGCTATATATGCACTCCTCTCTGACCACATTACCTGTACGCTGGCACGGTGATGCGCCGTGGGCTAATACGGTGGGTCACGGGGGAACGCGGTGTGCAGCAGATTCGGTCTTTAAAATATTCCCACGGTGGTGATTTTTGCCTCTCCACCGTGACGGGTGGGATTTCCACCCGACACGGTGGGAGGAATGTTTATGCCCACTCTCCATCCGATCACGGGGTCGAGTGGGAAAAGGGACAAAGCACTCTGAGTGTACTGTATGATAGATGAAATGTAAAACAATTAACACATTTAATAGTCTAGCTTTTTTGTTTTAGATATTTATATAATTACAAATGTGTTTTTTACACTTTTAAGCTTTCAATAATGTATCGCTGCATACTATTTTTCCAACTAACGACAGATGGCTACAAAGGTGCGCTCAACCCACATTGCTGAACGCAAACAAAATGAGTGGAAATATATTTGTAAAGCCAATTTGATTTTTTCTGAAATCATCCAAAAACAAACTAGAATTTATATAAAATCCTCAATTGGCAAAAATACTATTCTCCTGTGCATTTTTCGTAATTTAGAAGACATGCAGAAATATAAAAAAATAAAACATAAATAAAACAAAAACAATACCGTTGGCAAATTAACTATATGTATTACTTTTATTCCCAAATTTCGATAACCATGCAGTGTTCTGCCAAGGACGCGGGATCGCGCCATTGACGCGGAAAAATCGTCAATGGCGCAAGAAAAAAATTACTGATGGGCCAACGGGCTCATTAAATATTCGGTCCGAGTTTGCGGGTTGCGAAATTAAAAAAGTACGAACTGTGTTAGGGGCGCTTGTGAAATGTACCGGAAATGTAAAATTCGCATAGCAACAGCGATTAGCTATACATCTATCGACAGTTTTCATTGGATGGAATATTTACATAAGTGATACAAGTATAAAGCAAACTATTTTGGTCCGCCAATCAGAAAAGCTGTTTTAAATGCGCGTATTGTCTGGGAGCCGATGGAATGATAAAGAACTACAAATACATCATGATCATGTTTTAATGTTTATTTTCATGTTTTTTTCACGATCACATCATGCTGAAAATTTACATGAATTAATTATTGCAAGTCCATTGTCGGGCTCAGCAAAACACTATTTCAAACTATTAATTACTTTAATTGCTGATATTTAATAGTTCGAAGCAGAGTTATTCTTCAAAATACCATGTGTGACCCCATCATTTTTGTCGCGCCCGCTTGCGGAAAGCGCAATATAGTCGGCACTTTGGCGTACGTACGTGTGTCCGGTTAAAGTTTTTGGTTAAGTTGTTTGGTTAAGTTTTTTGGTTAAAGTTTTTGGTTGAGTTCTTTGGTTAAAGTTTTTGGTTAAGTTTTTAGTTATACTATATCTCTGCAACTGCTTTGCCCATTACCTTGAAACTTCACATGGGTGTTTATCATCATCTATATTTTCATTCTACCCCCCTCCCGTGTGGCCCCTGTGCCCAATGTCAAGGTCAAATTACTTTGAAGTTTTTGGTTAAGTTTTTTGGTTAAAGTTTTTGGTTAAGTTTTTGGTTAAGTTTTTTGGTTAAGTTTTTCATTATACTATATCTTTTTTTTTAGTGTCCATGCCTCGACACAAGGCGCGACATGCAGGCCGCGGCCATCTAGTTGAAAATGTCCCCACTTTTTTACCCATGGGGTCATTGGCCCCATGTATCCGATTTCTTGGCAGAACACTGCCATGTATTGACCCATAACATGATAAACAACTATAGTCTGTTTCACGAAAGCTGCCCAAATTTTACGGCCATATAAACAATTCAAAAACAATATTTTTTTCGATAGTATTAAATTAAAGGAAAATTTAAGAATGAGCCTTCTTTTTATTTCGTGAAATTTAGTCAAATATTGATTTTATTATGAAAAATTGATTTCTCTATGCGAATTTAACATGGGGGAAAAAGCGTTATTGCTATACATCGGTAAAAATATAATATAAATAAATAAAATGTAAGATTGAAACATAGTTTTTAAAAGTACTTAAATATCATTTAGGTTATGTGAGCTAGCTAATAACGAGCTATAATGAGAAAAATAGTTATACCTATTGATCCATAAAATAGATATAAATAAATATATATAAAACGTAAGATTGAAAAATAAGTTTTCGACTTATATGTCAATATTATACTATAAATTTACGTGAAGTTTCCAGTAGCCGATTTCATCAACATTGCAAAGTATACTTTATTAGCAAAGTATACTTTGAGGGAGTAATCATTTATTTTTCCTGAAATGCATTATTTCATATAGAACTAACAAATGCATATATTTCATGATTAAAAGTATGCAGAATTATTATACTGAATTTATTACATTATCACAGCCATTAAATGGCTGTGATAATGTAATAAATTCAGTATAATAAAAATTCATAAATTTATCATAAAATTGAAAATGTCTCCCTCAAAGTATACTTTGCTACTAAAGTATACTTTGCAATGTTGATGAAATAGGCTACTGGTATACCTACCGGTATGCATCTGCCAATAGTGTTATCCAGGTGCTATTTTGATCTCTCACTCATTCATATCTGAAATACATGTTGTTCTTTTTTTCAAAGACAACTCCCGTGTCCGATGAAATTCGTGAAACTAGTTAAGGCCACTATCTGTTATATCCATTGTATACAAATCATGTATTTTTAATTGCTTCAACATATGTCTGATCGCGTTATAATGCACTGAGAAATCGCGGTAATTAAACCCACTGAAAGCAGGGTTGGCAATTTCCCGGGAAATAAGAGTATTTCCCAGGACGGCGGGAAATACCAGGAAATATGAATCTTGGTGGTCTTTTTCATTCCAAAATGTCAAGATGAGTCTCTATATTCCCCTATATCTACTATGGTTTATATCTGTGTAGACTGATAAGCCTACAGGTAAAACATTCTGCAATAAAAAAAGAAATAATAAGTTTATTTAGAGAAAAAAAACATAATTATTTTCTAGACAATTTTCTTCCCTATATACAAGTCTATGTAGTATTTGCCAACTGTCTATTTTATTGTATATGAGAACACCCCTCATTACTATAGTAACCTGCCACTAATAAAAGCTGCTTTTGGAATTTTGAGAAAATCCCTGTTGATAACAGGGATAATCCATGTACAGTGTAAGTGTAATTGTTTTACAACTTGACATGACCATATACAGACCACCTGGGTTCTTATTATACAGTATGACACAAAAGGTGTGAGAGAAGGCTGACAATTAACAGCTTGTTGTCAAAGTCTGATGGTTTATTAAAGTATATTAAAGTCTCATCAATGTACATGCAAATAAGTAGACATTAGTAGGCTTTTGGCTAATTTTAACGATTTTAGGTACTGTATCTCATACGTACCATTGTGACCCATAGTCTTCACTTTAAATAAATGTCATAATAATAATGCAAATAAGTAATACAAATGCAAAGCATAAAACAACAGTACATTGTCAGTCATATAAGACTTGTAAGAGACTGTGTATGCACATTTCTCATTTCTTGATACCGAATATTAGTGTGGGAGAAGGTTGACATTAACAGCCTGTTGTCTAAACATAGTCTGATCGTGATGACGTTATCCTTGTGAATTGTATCTAGCAGACACTCAGATGCTTCCTAAAAAATGAAGAAGTAATTTACAAAAAAATAATACAACCAAAATATAAATGTCATGGTTGCCAAATATTCCACCTGATGAGTACCCCTAGTTGGGAATGAAACAGATCTATACATTGTAATTAACCCCTATATCTAAATATTAAGTTGTTGATTGTTCAATTAACTATTATGAGCTTAAAACTTAATTTAAATAACTTTAATTATCAAATAATAACATAAAAATTCATATTTCCCGGTATTTCCCGCCCCCAGTATTTCCCGGCCAACCCTGACTGAAAGTCATTAAATCATTAAATAAAATAGCATTAGTTTTATGCTTTAGATATACTTTAATTATAAAAAATATGAAACTAACGTTTTGTTTTGTGCGAAAATAATGAACATTCAGATCGTGCAGTTATCTCCCAAGAAATATAGTACTAATGTGCGTGGCAAATGATTCCCACATAACATAGACACATGTCATAATTTGTCTGAAACCGTGTGATATTTTTAACATACTGAATATGGTTACCTAGAAAAATTGTAGAATAAAAGCAAGGTCGATATATAATTCAACAGGTTAGTATGTTCCACCTTCTCTTGTGTTATCTTGATTTATTTCCTCTGACAACTAGCATAGCAAAACTGTAGGCTACACAAAATTGATAACAATAAAATAAGAAAATACAATGTATGCTATATTTGTGCCAGGTCTGCTTATTGTTTTCTGTAGCATGATAAAGATACCAATAATTTTTCATTGCTTTTTGGTACTCGCTACTTCTGATTTCAATTGTTTTTTTGGCAATTTTAATTGGGTATTTACGCAAATACGCACCTTATCTGGAGCTCTGAAATCTGTCATTAATATGCTCATTACCAGGGCCCCTTTTAATGTTTTGATGCAAATATTGGTATATCAAATAAAGGGAGAGAACCGCGATTATCTTATACGAAAAAGCCAAGGAAGATAAGCCACTTTATAATGGCAATGATGATTTTCTATTGACAACATTTTCCATACAGTTGATGTCAAAAGCTATCGAAAAAATTCAGAGCTCATGCGGAATTGAATTCTGCTTTAGTTCTGAATTTGTTGTTATAAATATACGACGTCATTTACAGAAAATATTACTGATTTTCGAAATCAATATCGGCAAAAAACTGCGATGCGATAATGGTGGGAACTTGAGATCCAGGCTCATTATAAATTTCTTAATTTTTAATCGATGTGAAACTGCTTATTTTGATGACACCTGAGTTAACTCATGGGGCGTTTTTCGTTGGAACTCCCGGGTAGCAACTCGCGTAACAAGAGTAGCGCTGGAACAAACAGAGTTCCTACTCGAGTTAAAGAATTTGACCTTTGAAGTTTGAACCATACTCTTATAACTCGATTCAAACTCATTCCATGTGGTGGGTTACTAGATTTCCAACTCGAGTCTGACCCGAACAATGACTCTGCTTGTTCCAGTGATACTCGGGTTACTCAAGTTTAACACGGCAGTCGCAACCGAAAAACGGCCAAGAAGCTGTCTCAAAAAACACCAGTTGAAAATCATAAACGACTATTCGCACAGAGAAAAAATGGTGCGGTGGACTTGGTCCAGTCGGGCGAAAAACGGAGCAAACACACTATTATTTTGAATGTGTAATTTGACCAACTTGGTGAGAAATTTTGTTATTTCTTCATAAAAATGGCAAGTTGGGAGTCCTTTAGAATCGTCTCATTGAGACGATTCTAAAGCACTCCCAACTTGCCATTTTTGATTGAGAAATAAGAAATTTACCTCCAAATTACACACCTTAACTGGAGCTCTCATTGTGTCTAATTCACTGTCTGTTCCACGTTTTGCTGGCGACAAACATTTGGCTATTAAACACATTAAATCTAAAAAATATTTAAATTTAAGTACTTTTTTATCAATAACAAAAAAGTCACCCTCCCCAAATAAAATTTATGTTATGAAATTCCATCAAATAATGATTTTATTGTGAATTTAACATGGGGGCTAAAAATAGATATTTTTTTATTTGTGGACCGATTTTCAAAATCTAACTTTTTTTTTCCTTAGTTACATCATTTTCAAGCTATCTCGCCAGGTTTCGGAGTCAATTTCCAAATTTTTAGTACTTACATTTAAATATTTTTTAGATTTAATGTGTTTAATAGCCAAACAAAAGTTTGTCGGCAGAAAAACGTGGAACAGGCAGTAGATGGGTTTCAAGGTAATTTATGTCATTGTCCTGTCCGTTCATAACAGAAAATGACAAAAATCGGCCATCGAGTGCTTAAAGATACATGCCCACTCAGTCGGCACAAAATGTTCTTTATATCAGACATCATCTGAGACATTTCCACACTGATATCAGGGGCGATAACCGTGTTAACGGACATTACTATTTATTCTCTGTATTTATTTTTTGATGTACAATGATCATACTTTTTAATCTGTCGAAAATACTATTTTTTTCAGGTGACTCTCTAAACCGGACACCATGGGAGGTCATCAGGGTGTCCGGTTTAGAGAGGTTCCAATGTGCATGTTTTCTTTTTCCATTGCAGAAGCAAGTCTCGAGCTGACGAACATGCTGGAGGCTGAGCAGACCGGCCAGACTGACGACCTCATCGGTGACCTCTCACACGACCTTCCACTTGACCTTGTACACGACTTCCCAAATGACCTACAGGTTTGTGAAGCAATGGATAATTTCATTATGCCTGTCTGGAATTACCGCCCTTATCTCGGTCTCCGTGAAACTGCCAAAATTGTACAGGACATTTTTGTCGCGCCCACTTGCGGATAATGTGATATAGTCGGCACATTGACATATTTCCGTATGCACGTCCGTCCGGGTTAAGGTTTTTTGGTTTACTATCAAAACCTCGCAGGCTTTCTATGCCCCACCTATGCGACTCCTGTACTTTGAAATTTACCTTAAATTAATTTTTTTTGGCTTCGCCAATTCACTCGAAACTTCACATGTGTCTTTTATTCATCCATATTTTCATTCTATATCCAACCTGTGCCCAAAGTGAAGGTTACATTACTTTAAATTTGTTATATTTTTTTTTGTCCTGCCCGGTTGCAGACAGCGTGATATAGTCGGCACATTGGTATACTATCAAAGCTTGTTTAGTCCCATCAAATTCCTCGGCGGGTGCGACATGCGGGTCCCAGCCATCATGCGGGTCGCAGCCATCTGGTTAAGAACACTACATCTTTGAAACCGCTTCGCCAATTAACTTGAAACTTCACATGTGTTGTTATCATCATCATCCATATTCATTCTAAACCCGTGCGGCCCCTGTGCCCAATGTCAAGGTCAAATTACTTAGAAATTTACCTAACAGTTTTATGAACATTTGGTTAAACTTTTTACGTATACTTTATCTCTGCAACCGCTTCACTGAATAACTTCAAACTTCACATGGGTAGTATGTGTACGGGTTACAGCTTTTTTGCATTAAATTTTTTTTAGTACTATCGAATGACTCGGCGGGCATGATATGCGGGCCATCTAGTTATAAATGTTTTTTTGATCTTGTAAAATTTTGCTCGGTCTACCGAATTTAAATTTACCAGACTGAACAAACCCGCTTGCGGACAGCGCGATATAGTCGGCACTTGCGGACAGCACGATATAGTCGGCACATGCGAACAGCGCGATATAGTCGGCACTTGCGGACAGCGCGATATAGTCGGCACTTGCGGACAGCGTGATATAGTCGGCACTTGCGGACAGCGCGATATAGTCGGCACTTGCGGACAGCGCGATATAGTCTGCACTTGCGGACAGTGCGATATAGTCGGCACTTGCGGACAGCGCGATACAGTCGGCACTTGCGGACAGCGCGATATAGTCGGCACATTGGCGTATGTGCTTCCGGGCTAAAGTTTTTGGTTAAAGTTTGTTTTAAGTACACTATATCTCTGAAACCGCTTCGCCAATTCGCTCAAAACTTCACATGTGTGTTTATCATCATCCATATCTTCATTCTATGCCAACCCGTGCAGCCCCTGTGACCAATGTCGAAGCACTTTGAAATTTAAGGGTTAATCCTTGCCCCACACAATCAATCGGTAATAAGATCTGTGATGTTTGTTGTTTAGCTGCCCCTGGAGTTGTCGTACAGCCACGATGACCTGCTCAATGACTGGAGTGACAGTTCCGACAGCGGCGTCAGTGGTGCGTATTCATCACATGGTGTAACCAGTAGCCGATTTCATCAAAATTACAAAACATACTTTTCTAGCAAAGTATACTTTGAGGGATAATCATTTATTTTTCCTGAAATGCACTATTTCATATAGAACTAACGACTGCATATATTTGATGATTAAAACTATGCAGAATTATTATACTGAATTTATTACATTATCACAGCCAAAATGGCTGTGATAATGTAATAAATTCAGTATAATAAAAATTCATAAATTTATCCTTAAATTGAAAATTTCTCCCTCAAAGTATGCTTTGCTAGCTAGATAAGTATACTTTGCAATGTTGGTGAAATCGGCTACTGGTCATGTAACGTACAGTATAATTTTTATGCCCCACCACGAGAGTTGAGGGGGCATTTAGTGTTACCCTTGTCCGTCCCATCCATTCGTCCGTCCGTCACCAACCTTGTAAATCGTAAAACTTTTAAACCGTACTAGCTAGGGACCTGAAACATTTTGCCTTGTAACTTGTAAAACGTCTAAACCGTAATAGCTGGAGGCTTGATGCTTGGTATGTAGCTTCTTTATGGTGTGTAGATGTACCAAGTGAATTTGTATTTTTGCTTTGACACTGAGCAAAGATTATCTCCCCACTTTTGGGCTTGGAATTTTGCCTCGTTTACTATCAAAGCCATAAGTGGGGCATCCGTGTTCTACACATTTTCTAGTTGTGGTACATTTTCTTAACAGACAGATTTTGTCACACAAATGCCGTAATTTACATGTTTTACGGTCATACTAAATGTTCTTATTAACCCTTACACCGCTATCTTATTTTTTTGTCGTCTACTGTTTATTTTCTATTTTCCATTTTTATCATCAAAAACATGGTTTGACAGCACTTTAGAATAATTTACAACATGCTTTGACAGCACTTTAGAATAGTTTGCATTGGAAATGATTCTGAAGTGCTGACAAACCATGTTTTTATTGAGAAATAAGGCAAGATATAAAAGCAACATCAGACGACAATTGTTATGTGTAGCGATGTAAGGGTTAAAAAATCATTTCATTGTTGCCTGCTGTACTCGATTCTTTGTTGAAACGATGGCTGATTGTGACTACTTGCACGCAGCAGAATAATAATGGCGGCAATTCTCATGTGCTGAAAAAACATGTCTCCATTGGAGATTATTTTCATGTGCTGCCAAAATATGTTTTTAATAAGAAAATAAATACAAAAATATGAACAAAAATATCAACATACATGTATTAATTTCCCGCTGTTTGTACTTGTTCCGATTGCAGATGATTCTCATGTGCTGTCAAAAGATGTTTTTTTTTACTTTTTATTAGCCAGGATTTTTGAAAAAAAATCCAGGCTATTATTGGATTGGCGAACGCCGGGCGGGCGGGTGGGTGGGCGGCGTCCACAATCAATGTTAAGTTTTCGTGTTTGAGTCCATTTCTTTGTTACTGTACCACCTAGGACCACCAAACTTTCACAAGCTTCATAATCAAGGGGTGCCCACCACATATTCACTATCCAACATGTTACTTTTTTTTTTTATTTTTTAACTTGACCCATTTCTTCCGCGCAATCGACTTAGCCATTTTCAATGTTAAGTTTTCGCGTTTTCAATGTTAAGTTTTCGTGTTTAAGTCCATTTCTTTGGTACTGTACCACCTAGGACCACCAAACTTTCACAGCTTCATAATCAAGGGGTGCCCACCACATATCACTATCCAACATGTTACTTTTTTTTTAACTTGACATTTTTTTACCGCGCATCGACTTAGCCATTTTCAATGTTAAGTTTTTTCGCTTTTTCAATGTTAAGTTTTCGTGTTTAAGTCCATTTCTTTGGTACTGTACCACCTAGGACCACCAAACTTTCACAGCTTCATAATCAAGGGGTGCCCACCACATATCACTATCCAACATGTTACTTTTTTTTTAACTTCACATTTTTCCGCGCGCAGTCGACTTAGCCATTTTCAATGTTAACTTTTCGCGTTTACAATGTTAAGTTTTCGTGTTTAAGTCCATTTCTTTGGTACTGTACCACCTAGGACCACCAAACTTTCACAGCTTCATAATCAAGGGGTACCCACCACATATCACTATCCAACATGTTACTTTTTTTTTTAACTTCACACATTTTTTCCGCGCAGTCGACTTAGCCATTTTCAATGTTAAGTTTTCGCGTTTACAATGTTAACTTTTCGTGTTTAAGTCCATTTCTTTTGGTACTGTACCACCTAGGACCACCAAACTTTCACAGCTTCATAACCAAGGGGTGCCTACCACATACAACTATCCAACATGTGACCATTTTCTTACCTTCACCTATTATTTCTACGTAATTGACTTAGCCATTTTCAACGTTAACTTTTTAACGTACGTCTGCTTAAAGTTTTTTGGTTAAAACTTTTTCGTTATACTCTATCTCTGCAACTGCTTCGCCCATTACCTTGAAACTTCACATGGGTGTTTATCATCATCCATATTTTCATTCTAACCCCCAACCGTGCGGCCCCTGTGCCCAATGTCAAGGTCAAATTACTTTGAATTTTTTTGTTAAAGATTTTTCGTGTACTATATCTCTGCAACTGCTTCACCCAATACCTTGATACTTCACATGGATACTTCACATATTGTCGCACCTGCTTGCGGAAAGCGCGATCCTGTGCCCAATGTCAAGGTCAAATTACTTTGAATTTTTTTGTTAAAGTTTTTTCGTGTACTATATCTCTGCAACTGCTTCACCCAATACCTTGTTACTTCACATGGGTGTTTATCATCATTGTCGCACCTGCTTGCGGAAAGCGCAATCCTGTGCCCAATGTCAAGGTCAAATTACTTTGAATTTTTTTGTTAAAGTTTTTTCGTGTACTATATCTCTGCAACTGCTTCACCCAATACCTTGATACTTCACATGGGTGTTTATCATTGTCGCACCTGCTTGCGGAAAGCGCGATCCTGTGCCCAATGTCAAGGTCAAATTACTTTTTTGAATTTTTTTGTTAAAGTTTTTTCGTGTACTATATCTCTGCAACTGCTTCACCCAATACCTTGATACTTCACATGGGTGTTTATCATCATTGTCGCACCTGCTTGCGGAAAGCGCGATCCTGTGCCCAATGTCAAGGTCAAATTACTTTGAATTTTTTTGTTAAAGTATTTTCGTACTATATCTCTGCAACTGCTTCACCCATACCTTGATACTTCACATGGGTGTTTATCATCATTGTCGCACCTGCTTGCGGAAAGCGCGATCCTGTACCCAATGTCAAGGTCAAATTACTTTGAATAATTTTTTTGTTAAAGTTTTTTTTCGTGTACTATATCTCTGCAACTGCTTCACCCAATACCTTGATATTCACATGGGTGTTTATCATCATTGTCGCACCTGCTTGCGGAAAGCGCGATCCTGTGCCCAATGTCAAGGTCAAATTACTTTGAATTTTTTTGTTAAAGTATTTTCGTGTACTATATCTCTGCAACTGCTTCACCCAATACCTTGATACTTCACATGGGTGTTTATCATCATTGTCGCACCTGCTTGCGGAAAGCGCGATCCTGTGCCCTATGTCAAATTCAAATTACTTTGAATTTTTTGTTAAATTAAAGTTTTTTCGTGTACTATATCTCTGCAACTGCTTCACCCAATACCTTGATACTTCACATTGGTGTTTATCATCATTGTCACACCTGCTTGCGGACAGCGCGATATCGTCGGCATTTTGGCATACGTCCGTCTGTTCGTCCGTGTGTCCGGTTAAAGTTTTTTGGTTAAAGTTTTTCCATCTACTATATCTATTTTTTTAGTGTCCATGCCTCGCCCCAAGGCGCGACATGCAGGCCACGGCCATCTAGTCTACAAAAAGTGGGTATAATTATGTTATCCAAGTGTCTATGCTTGGAAAAACCTGGCCTTCGTGGCTTTGCCTCGTTTCTTGTTTTACCTTCACCTATTATTTCTACGTAATTGACTTAGCCATTTTCAACGTTAACTTTTTAACGTACGTCTGGTTAAATTTTTTTTGGTTAAAACTTTTTTGGTTATCTTTTTTATACTATATCTCTGCAACTGCTTCGCCCATTACCTTGAAACTTCACAATGGGTGTTTTATCATCGTCCATATTTTCACTCTAACCCCCAACCGTGCGGCCCCTGTGCCCAATGTCAAGGTCAAATTACTTTGAATTTGTTTGTTAAATTTTTTTTCGTGTACTATATCTCTGCAACTGCTTCACCCATTACCTTGATACTTCACATGGGTGTTTATCATTATTGTCGCACCCGCTTGCGGAAAGCGCGATATCGTCGGCATTTTGGCATACGTCCGTCCGTCCGTACGTCCATGTGTCCGGTTAAAGTTTTTTCGTTAAACTTTTTCCATCTACTATATCTATGTTTTTAGTGTCCATGCCTCGCCCCAAGGCGCGACATGCAGGCCACGGCCATCTAGTCTACAAAAAGTGGGTATAATTATGTTATCCAAGTGTCCATGCTTGGAAAAAACCTGGCCTTCGTGGCTTTGCCTCGTTTCTTGTTGAATAAATAAGACACAAATATGAAAAAAAGAAACTAAAACAGCAGACGACAATACATATTACTTTCCCACCATTGATACATGTATGTTTATTGCCAGGCTTGATTGCAATGACCGATGGTGTCGCGTCACCACCCGCGGAGATAAAGAGCGAGCCCCTGTCGCCCAGTTTGTCTCACCACTCGGACAGCTGCGATAGTGGCGTGTCTCAGGTATGGTTGCATTAGTTGGTGTAACTTTACATACCACCGACATCATTAGATCATTAACTGGGAAAAAATATCCGGCAAGGCTCAAGAATTTCTTTATTTCTCATCAGAAGTATATGTTGTGACCACTCATTTGAACCGTCTCGCTGAGACGGTTCAAATGAGTGGTCACAACATATACTTTGGTTCAGAAATAAGGAAAATAGATAGAGAATAGTAGGTTAGTGCCGTGAATGGGAAAAAATATCTGGCAAGGCTCAGGAAGCGGGATGGGCGAGGCTCTGCCGAGCACATCCCGTTTCCGTGCCGCGCCAGATATTTTTTCCCATTCACGGCACTAACCTACTATTCTATTTATCCCGTCAACACCTAAAAATGGCTTTAAAATGCAAAAATAGTATTGACTGGATATCAAATATGTTTCACGGCACCGTGTTTCACGGCACATAGGCACTGTGTTGACGGGATAAAGCTGATTATCCGGATGTTTACGCTCGATACTGAATATGAGTTGGCTCTCAATTTCCAGAATTCACAGATCAAAATGGCCGATCAAGACTAAATCTCAGTAAAATACAAATTTGGTATGTTCTATCAGGGATTGAGACTAACTTTTGAACCAGGGATTCTGCAGCATGGACATACAAATTTGGTATGTTCTATCAGGGATGCAGAGCTCCAGATAAGCTGCGTATTTGCTTAAATACCCAATTAAAATTACCCAAAACTCAATTGAAATCGGAAGTAGCGAGTATCAAAAAGTAATAACAATTTTGCGGTACCTTTATCATGCTGCAGAAAACAATAAACACACCATAAATATAGCATATTTTTCTTATTTTCCATGAAAACACATCTTTGTATTTCAAAGGAGACAAATTCTAATGAAATGCTAAGACATGTTTTCATTTCGAAGCAAACTATTAAATAGTGCTTCAAAAACTTTAACGCTCAGGTAAATATCTTATAATTTCTGTTTTCTTTCTCGGATCAGCTTCATACTTCATATACGTATTGCTCTAATGGTCCTCTACCGCCCTGTGCAAAATCCACGTTCGTCCTGGCCCCGCCAAGCCCAGGGTCAAGATCACTTACATGTACTTAGTGCTTCAAAAACTTTAACGCTCAGGTAAATATCTTATAATTTTTGTTTTCTTTCACGGATCAGCTTCATACTTCATATACGCATTGCTCTAATGGTCCTCTGCCGCCCTGTGCCAAATCCACGTTCGTCCTGCCTCTGCCAAGCCCAGGGTCAAGGTCACATACTTAGTGCTTCAAAAACTTTAACGCTCGGGTAAATATCTTATAATTTCTGTTTTCTTTCACGGATCAGCTTCATACTTCATATACGCATTGCTCTAATGGTCCTCAACCGCCCTGTGCCAAATCCACGTTCGTCCTGCCCCCGCCAAGCCCAGGGTCAAGGTCACATACTTAGTGCTTCAAAAACTTTAACGCTCGGGTAAATATCTTATAATTTCTGTTTTCTTTCACGGATCAGCTTCAAACTTCATATACGCATTACTCTAATGGTCCTCTACCACCCTGTGCCAAATCCACGTTTGTCCTGCCCCCGCCAAGCCCAGGGTCAAGGTCACATACTTGGTGCTTCAAAAACTTTAACTCTCGGGTAAATATCTTATAATTTCTGTTCCCTTTCACGGATCAGCTTCATACTTCACATACGCATTGCTCTAATGGCCCTCTACTGCCCTGTGCCAAATCCACGTTCGTCCTGCCCCCGCCAAGCCCAGGGTCAAGGTCACATACTTGGTGCTTCAAAAACTTTAACACTCAGGTCAAACAAAATTTTTACTTGGAATTTTGCCTCATTTATTATCAGAGCGATATGTGGGGCATCCGTGTTCTATGAACACATTTTCTAGTTTTAATATTTTTTTGGGATCCACGAGAGACCCGCGTTATAATGGAGATCGCGTTGTAATGGAGCTGCAGTGTAGTTCTACATCAAAGATTATTTGTTTAAAGGTATAAACTATACAGTTTACTAAATGTTGACCTACATGCAACAGGTTTGAGAATGCACTTCGGATGCTCGCATTTTTTGAATGGGTCATATTGTAGCCGTAGATAACATATCGGAGGCAAATTATTGTAGCTAGTGTAGATCCAGATCATCTGATCAGGATGTGCATTATTCGCTTTTCGATTAATAAAACACCCGTCGTGCTTCTAACAAGAAATGTAGATCGTTATCAAGCTGCATGAGTGTGCAATTTGATCACAAACTACACTGGTTACAAATCCCATATGACCTATTTCTCCAGCCACACGTTACTTCTTATAGTTGGCCCTATTAACCATGCAGACGGGATACAATAATTTAGTATGAAACTACCGAGAAAAAAGTCACTATTTTCTTTATTTCATCTCAAAAGTATACGTTGTTACCACTCATTTGAACCGTCTCAACGAGACGGTTCAAATGAGTGGTAACAACATATCCCTTTATTGAGAAATAAACAAAATAATGAGATTTGTTCAAGAAAAATTATTGCATCGTTAGACTGAGGTGGGTTAATAAATTAATCATAATTTTTATTCGCAGCTAATGGACACCAGCCCAGCGCAGTTCGTCTACACAATATCCGACGAGCTGACCTCAGAATCTCAGCATTCACCTTCATACGGCCTTGACCTTGTATCTCCATGCAGCCCGACCGGCGTACTATCCACCACCATTGTTCACCAACCAATCACGACACAGTCTACAAACTTACAGTCACCAATCAAAACAGAGGATCTCCCGCTGGGGCAATATCCATGCCTTATTAGCCCACAGAGCCCTGGGCAACAAACACTGGTGTCTGGGTCACAGTACCCGGGTTTGGGTCACGTTAACCCCGGATCTACTCACACGGAACTGGGCACGTGCGCCATACTACATTCCATTGTGAACTCCAAAGTCAAAATCCAGCCGAAGCCCGAGGCAGGAGTTGAGAGTCCAGTCACTCAGTCTACATCACAAAGTAAGTGGTCACACTGGTGATGCTCTCCGTGCCGGTGTAAAATGTTTCACGTCCATAAATACTCCAGGGGCCCGTTTCACTAAACTTTCTACGACTAAATTATTTGTAAGTGCAAAATTATTATAGTCTATAAATTTCACATTAACACTGCTTTTTTTGTGAACAATAATTGGATTTACCTTTATGAACATTTTAGTTGTACCAAGTTTAGTCTTACCAAGTTTAGTCTTACCAAGTTTAGTGACAGGGGTGGATCCAGCATTTGGGGAACGGGGGGGGGGGGGGGGTGTGTGTTGTCTATTTGC
>CM055271.1:35817600-35860043 GCA_029237695.1 Conchocele bisecta
GTTGTCTATTTGCGAAGGTAACTCTTGCAATCTACTCCTGTACCATCCTTAGCTAGCTAAGGACGGTACAGGAGTAATTGCAAGAGTTAGCGTTCGCAACTAGGGGGTTGTCCTATTTTCAAGCTCTTCGAAATGCACTTTCCTGTGTTTTACAGCATTTAAATTCAGACTCCAAATGGTGGTAAACTGTGATCTATGTAAACACCATTTTTATTTTTCGCACTCTGTATCCTTGTTCACCACTTCGTGTGTTTGACACATACAGCAAATAATATGACAGTAAACCAAATAAAATTTGGTGCAATACATAATAGACGGATATGACAACGGCAAGCTATAATTATGTCAGCAAACTATACAAAAAGACAAGATATCTGAGCATTTCTCCCATCAATCTCAAAATAAATTTTGATCGTAAACTTTTCAATTTGATGCACAGCCTATGTTGCGAGAAAGTATACTTGGCAATGTTGGTGAAGTAGGCTACTGGGATATATAGCCCAGTAAACAAGCAGGCCGATGGTCGTCGGTCTGGTTTATATTTCCGAATTTTGATAAATGTTGCATTTATTCAGGCTCCAAAAGTGTGCGCCAAATATAGAATCTATGCAGGTATGGTAACCTATAATTTGAGGCCTCCTATAGCACCCATCAGCTTATCAGAGTTTGATATTGTATGGCTGGGTATCGATTAGAGATGATTGAGGGGAACCCAGGCTAGTTTACGTGTATTGTGCGTTTTGAGTGACATATTACGGTTTGGTCAAATGAAATTAAGTGGCGAATGTACTAGCTGAGTCACTAATGTCTTGTCTTGCGAGTATGCTCTACGTAATTAACTTATAGTTACATTCAGTCCTAATCCTACCTAATCACCATCGAGAAAAGAGAAGTGAAGAACGTGAAATTTACCTCCAAATTGCGCACATTAACTGGAGCTCTGTATACTGTTCAAAGGCTGGCAGTCGCTGTTTGAACGTTTAGATTAATTACTTCTGCCTCTAATCATAATCATTTTTTGGGGGCGCACAAATATGCAGAGATAACATATGCTTTGTAACTTTGATGTATAAAAGTGAAATCCTGACATTGCCAGTGGGAAATTTCCGAGTATTAGAACTTGACTGACCCAGGACTTACCATTTAAATAACTTGATTCCCTTGCCAAATGTAGTTTACTAGATAAATGCTATCTCTATAGACATGCCCTCAGCCTATCTTGAGGTAAAGTATGACAAAATTAATTTTGTTCCATGAATACTTATTTATTTTAGTATACATTGTATAATTTGAAATATTTTTAGTTCTTCACATAGAATGCAATATGTTGATAATATCATTAAATGCTGTCTCAGCAGCTCTGTAATTTCCAAAAATTTCCTGGGGAGACCCCCCTGTACCCCCCCTTTTACGAGAGGCGTTAGCACCCCCTCTCGTGATCTCCCTTCGGTTGTGCCTACAGCACTTGATTCCTGCTTCGGCACTCGGATGAATCGACATGCCTTAATTAAATCCTGCAGGTAACCCTGCATATTATGTATGACGTGATCTGACAAAACCAGGCTTATTGGATATGTGACTAGTGAAGACCAAAACATGTTCACCATCAATAATAATAAAAAACGCAAGATTGTAACATGTCTCCAACAAGACACAATCGTATGATTCTCATATGCTGCTAAAACATGTTTTTTACAAATAAAATATTTTGACAAAACATGATAATGTTTATTAGAAAGAAAATATTTTGGCAAAACATGAGAATCGACTCCTAAAACATGTGAATCGTACGGTGTCCTGTTAGGGCCATGCTACAATATTGCGTTTACTCGTTCTCGACCTATACATACAAGTGTCCGACAGTGTCTGGACCGATTGGCATTCTGAAATTTTAGAAGCCCTGGTGGTGGCCTAGGGGTTAGAACACCTGACTTTCAATCTGGAGGTTGTGGGTTCAAACCTCTGATAGGGCTTGAAGCCTTCAAAAATACTTTCATAGTATTTCCATCCCACTGGTCTGTCGGATGAAACTTTAAACTGTGGTCCTGCTCTATATGATCTTAGCTGTTGCTGGGACGTTAAACCCTTTCACATTCACTTTTTTCTGATTCCAGAATCATCATCACAGAAATCCCTTGTACTTACCCAGGACGAGTTTGCACGGCTCACCAACCAGGGCGTGCTGCGTGTCCAGCCCCCGAAGGCCGAGCCTCGTAGCGTTATAAAGCACCACATTGCGCCCGGGCATCGCATGGCTACCCAGCTCATGTCGCCCGTCAATACGTGTGTGTTGAATGTTCATGGGCCGGACGATGCCAGTGTAAGTTGACCCTTTCACTCCTTAGTAACTGGGGCCTGTTTCACTAAACTGCGTGTTTCTCTAATGCTACCATTTTGTGCATTCAGGTTCATGTAATTAAATGCAGCACATCCACAATTTTTTTTCCAAAATCGGCTGTCCGAACAAATTGTATTGTGGATTTCAATTTTGCACTTACGAACATCTTAGTCGTACAAAGTTTAGTGAAACGTGCCCCTGGAATGGATTTTGATACGTTAATTTTGCAACCAATCCAACCGTCACAAAATGGTTTTCAGACTAATCCATTTATGAAAAGTGGGTGTTTATTGTTCTGAAAAGTATGAAAATTACATTCAAAAAATGCAGATTACGAGCCGGCTCATCTGGGGGCTGTTTCACTAAACTTTGTACGACTAAAAGTAAAATGTTTGTAAGTGCAAATTTAGGATCGTCTGGAAATTTTAATTGATGGATTTACATTTATTGAGCATAGGCTGCATATGCAGCCTATGCTCAATAAATGTAAATCTAATAATTGTTTACCAGAAAACATTGTTAACATTGTTTTACACTTAAGAACATTTTTGTCGTACGAAGCTTATTGAAATGGGCCCCTGGATCTGCACTGTTTGCATAAACCGTTATAGCGGGCTTTCGGGTTCAAAGGGTTAAGTCTTAGAATGCGGGTGGAGGTAGGAAGCATAGTATGGCTAATTTAACGATGAGGCTTATCATTACCAGAATCGGGATATACCTGATTCGGCCCTCGGGTACGTTTTTGGCAAACTTGTTACTGGAGACTTGAATCTGGGTATACCCATGTAATAAGATTAGTACTAATCACTTTACTTTTAGGGAGTGGGGAAGAGATCCTGGTGTGGTGAGGACCTGGTACCAGATTAGGTTATTCTAATAATGCGGACAGCGCGATATAGTCGGCACATTGGCATACGTACGTGCGTCTGTGTGTCTGTACGTACGTGCGTCTGTACGTCTGTGCGTCTGTACGTACGTGCATCTGGGTTAAAGTTTTCGGTTAAAAAACCTTTTTTTGGTAATCAAAGCCTGAGTGGGCGCGACATGCTGGCCGCAGCCATCTAGTTATTGTAACTATTCAGTTCTGATTTGTGGTTTCCCCTGTCCCCACCAACAACCTGCCATTCATACAGGTGAAATATTACAAATAGATAACATAATATCGGAAGCGAATTATTGTAGCTAGTGAAATATGGGATTTAATCTCGTTAACCTGGCCTAAAATGACCATAGCTGTTGAAAGGTTGTTAAACACCATTAAATAATAAATATGGCATGTGTTCAGCCGATTTGTTTGTTATACAAAAAAACATGAGATATTAAACCTGGGCCTACTGTATGTTCCACGTTTTGCTGCCGATAAACATTTGGCTATTAAACACATTAAATTTTAAAAAATATTCAAATGTATGTACTTTTTCATCAATAACAAAAAAGTCATCCTCCCCAATTTTTTTATTTCATAAAATTCCAGCAACTATTGATTTTAATGCGAAAAAATGATTTTCCTATGGGAAGTGAGGGAAATGGAGGTGGAGAACCTAGTGGAGGATTCAAAAAAAGATTTTTTTTGGAAATTGACTCCAAACCTGGTTAGATAGCTTGGAAATGATGTAACTAAGAAACAAGTTAGATTTTGAAAATCGGTCCACAAATAAAAAAAAATATTTATTACATTTTCGCAATTTGCGATAAAAATAAACAATTGGCGATAAAAAATTACAATTGGCGATAAAAAATTACAATTTTCGAAAAAAAAAAAAAAATTATTTCGAAAATTGTAAAAAAAAATTATTCCACTTTCGCAATTGGCGATAAAAATACAATTGGCGATAAAAAATTACAATTTTCGAAAAAAAAATAAAAAAATATATTTTTTTTTGTTTTTGTTTTTTTTTTTCGAAAATTGTAATTTTTTCTCTCCAATTGTTTTATTATTTTTTTAAGTGGCGATTTTTTTAATTTCCCCAGCGGAATCCCTGAATAGGATATTCCATCGTACATTTTTGAATAGTGGAAATAATACACTCGTGTCCGTCGGCCTCCGTGCAAGCAACTCGTTCGATACGCTCACTCGTTGCTTGCGCGGAAGCCGACGCACACTCGTGTATTATTTCCCACTATTCAAAATGTACGATGGAATATCCTCTATATATTTTTAGCCCCACATGTTAAATTCCCATAGGAAAATAGTTTTTTCGCTATAAAATCAATATTTGATGGAATTTCTTGTTACAGCTAAAAGAGGACTTACATTTAAATAGTTAAATGTGTTCAATAGCCAAAAGTTTATCGGTAGCAAATTTGGAACAGACAGTAGGTACATATGAGTCTCGTACATATGAGTCTCGTTAATGACACCGTATTTCATTATGATTCAATTGTTTTCAACATGTACCTTGCAGTCAAAAGCGCTCAGACGTCAACAACGAATGATAAAAAACAGGGAATCAGCCAGTTTGTCTCGACGGAAGAAAAAGGAGGTGAGTGCATGTAGATGGCCTTTATGTGACTGGAGAGGGGTTTTTTTTTGGTGTTTTTTTTTACGGCATTTGTTACCAGTGTAGACCCAGATCAGCCTGCGCTTATGCGCAGTCTGATCAGGGTCTGCACTGCTCGCCATGCAGTCGTGAAACAGGTGGCCGTTTCACTAAGCTTCGTACGGCTAAAATGTTTGTTTGTAAAATGTTTATTTCAGGAAAAATAAATGATTACTCTCTCAAATTATACTTTGCTAGAAAAATATTCTTTGCAATTTTGATGAAATCGGTCTACAGAGATACGCAAATTTCATGGAAGCCGTGCTACGGAGCCCCGCAGGGGACGTAGAATTATTTTTTTATTAATTTGTTCCCAGGAAATAACAATTTGTTTCCTCAATTTAACAATTTGTTCCCACGAATTAACAATTGTTAATTAGTGGGAACGAATTGTTAAATCGAGGGAACGAATTGTCATTTCATGGGAACGAATTGTTAATTCGAGGGAACGAATTGTTATATCGAAGGAACAAATTGTTAAATTGAGGGAACAAATTGTTATTTCGTGGGAACGAATTAATAAAAAAAATCCATGTCCCCTTCGGGGCTCCATACCTTGCCCATGTTTGTTTTCCATATTTCCACAGTACATGTCGACACTTGAAGAGAGACTAACTATGTGTGGATCTGAGAACGAGATGTTGAAACTGGAAAACGACTCTCTGAAGAGGAAACTATCAGAGTTGCATTCTGAGGTTAGTTATTATCTCCTCCACGATGGGCAAGAGGGGATATAGCATTAGAACATGTATGTAGGTGTGTACGTACGTACATGCGTATGTTAGTAACACCTTTAATTTTTTCAATAACTCTGAACCGCTTCACCGATTTTGATAATATTTGGCCACAATGTGTGTGTAGTGATGATGTTTTGTTTTGCATACGATCCACGTCCGACCGCCCAAGGTCAAGGTCACCTTGTTTGTAAGGAAAAAAATGTTTAAATTTTGTTTTCGTTTTTTTTATAATCAAGGCCGCCGCAAGGGATTAGCTTTATTGTGATAACGATGCCCTTGTTCTTCTTACTTTTCCAAGGTTGGGTTGTGGCGCAGGGGTTAGAATATCTAACTTCCAGTTAGGAGGTTGTGGGTTCAAAACGCGCATTCGGCTTCAAAAAAATACTTTCATAGTCGTTCCACTCTACTGTAGCCGATTTCACCAACATTGCAAAGTATACTTATCTAGCAAAGTAATCATTTATTTTTTACAAAATGCATTATTTCATATATAACTAACCACTGCATATATTTGGTGATTAAACGTATGCAGAATTACTATACTGAATTTATTACATTATCACAGCCAAAAAAGCTGTGATAATATAATACATTCAGTATAATAAAAATTCATAAATTTATCCTTGAATTGAAAATAAGTATACTTTTCAATTTTGATGAAATCGGCTACTGGTCTTTCGGATGAGACTTGAAACCGAGGTCCCGGCCCTAAATGACCGCAGCTGTTGCTCGGACCCATTCACTTTCTACATTTGTCACTTTGCCCCTAGTGAGAGCCAACACAATATAGTGCTACTCTCGAGGTTCATAAAGTGGGATTTCCCCGATACGTGTTGAAAAGTAAAAACGTTTATATCCTACATTGACTAGGATACGCTTAACCCTTAGACGGCTATCTTATTATTTTTGTTGTCTGCTGTTTATTTTCTATTTTTATCATCAAAAGCATGCTTTGACAGCACTTCAGAATCATTTCCATTGGAAATGATTCTGAAGTGCTGTCAAACCATGTTTTTATTGAGAAATAAGGCAAGATATAAAAGCAACAGCAGACAACAATTGTTGTGAGTAGCGGTCTAAGGGTTAAGAACTACTTTTGCAGTGTTTCATATGCAAGAGGGGATATACCATTAGTCCATATACGTACGTATGTGCGTATGTTAGTAACACCTTTCATTTTTCAATAACTTATAACCGCTTGACTGATGTTGATAATATTTGGCCACAATGTGTGTCTATGGATGCTGCTTTGTTTTGCATGCAACCCGGGGATGGGTTGTGGCCTAGGGGTTAGAACACCTTGTGTGTTCAAACCTCGCCCTAGGCATGAAAAATACTTACATAGTATTTCCATCCCACTGATCTGATGGATGAGATGTTAAACAATGGTCCCGTCTCTATCTGACCTTAGCTGTTGCTGGGACGTTAAACCCATGCACTTTCACTTTTGAATACGACTAACCGACCAAGGTGAATGTCACTGAGGACCTATGTTAACCTTGTTTGGAAGGCAGAAATGTTAAAGTTTGTATGCCCTCGGTAGAGCATATAGTGTTTGGACTGTGTCTCCGTGTGTCTGGCACATTAAGAAGTTCACCGGAGTTTCTCAATTATGTCATAACTTCTATATCTTTTAAAGGATTGCTTAAAGATTTCAACACAGCATACCTGCCAAATGCCGCGCATCCATGCTGCCCTTAATAGGACCTTGACCTTTTGACCTTCACAACTTTGATGGAACTTTTTCACATATTTAGAAGTTTGCCGCTGTTTCTCAATTCTGTCATATATTCTATATCCCTTGAAGGTTTTTTTATTACCAAGGCTGACAGCAAGGGGATTAGCTTAGTGATAACGATTTACTTGTTTATTGAACGTCGCATAACATTTCTGAGTGACGTCGTTGAAATGATGTGATGTAAATCGTCTGTGACGGATCAGGATCACACTTCTCTGCGGCTGGAGAAATAGGGCTTATAGGATTTATGGGCAGTCTCACTCCTCGTCTTCAAGCTCAGTCCTGAGGAATGATAAGGACCTACTGTCTATTTCACGAAAGCTGCCCAAATTTTACGGTTATATCAATAATGCAAAAACAATATTTTTTCTGATAATATTAAATGTTAGCACAATTTAAGAATGAGCTTTCTTTTTATTTCGTGAAATTTGGTCCAATATTGATTTTATTATCCAAAGAAAGAATGTTTTTGCATTGTTTAATATATGGCCGTAACATTTGGGCAGCTTTAGTGAAACAGACGGTATACTGTTTGTTAGAGGTGTTTCACTGACTGAATTGTGATCAGTGTAGTTTTGCGACCAGTGTAGATCCAGATCAGCCTGCGCATCCGCGCAGGCTGATCTGGATCTACACTGTTCGCAAAACTTATAAGCCCCGTTTCTCCAGTCACAGCCGCATAAGACCTTGTTGTTGAACCGACAGAACTATGTTTGACATCAGCTCATGCGGTATTTTCCACCGCAGAATGAGAGCCTTAAGAAGACATTCATAGTGAGCCCAGTTTTGAAGAAAACCTGCCTTCTTGCTGTGGCACTGATGTTCAGTATCAACCTCGGCTCCTGGAGGTAAGCACGGACATTACGTCAGATTACAACTGGGCGGTATGTGAATGGTAATTTATCCCGTCAACACAGTGTGTATGTGCCGTGAAACATGGTGCCGTGAAACATTTTTGATATCCAATCAATACAATTTTACAGCCATTTGTAGGTGTTGACGGGATAAATAGAATAGTAGGTTAGTGCCGTGAATGGGAAAAAATATCTGGCGCGGCACGGAAACGGGATGTGCTCGGCAGAGCCTCGCCCATCCCGTTTCCTGAGCCTTGCCAGATATTTTTTCCCATTCACGGCACTAACCTACTATTCTCCATCTATTTTCTTTATGTCTGAACCAAAGTATATGTTGTGACCACTCATTTGAACCGTCTCGGCGAGACGGTTCAAATGAGTGGTTACAACATATACTTCTGATGAGAAATAAAGAAATTATTGAGCCTTGCCGGATATTTTTTCCCATTCACGGCACTAACTTACTATTGTCTATTTAACAATGGGGTTCATCCTTACTGGAAGCCTGATATTCTTGATACAATTTTGTCGCTTCCCGTTTGCTGACAGCGCGATATAGTCGGCACATTGGCGTACGTACGTGCATCCGGGTTAAAGTTTTTGGTTAAAGTTTTTCGGTATACCATTAAAGCCTCGGCGGGCGCGACATGCGGGCCGCGGCCTTCTACTGTCTGTTTCACGAAAGCTGCCCAAATTTTACGGCTATATTAACAATTCAAAAACAAGATTTCTTTTGATAATATTAAATTAAAGGAAAAATTAAGAATGAGCCTTCTTTTTATTTCGTGAAATTTGGTCAAATATTGATTTTATTGCGAAAAAACAATTTCCCCATGTTAAATTCCCATAGACGGAGTGAAGATGTCTATGGGGATTTAACATGGGGAAATTTTTTTGAATTTTAGAAATACTGGAGCGATTTTTAAAATTTAACTTGTTTTCTTAGTTAGATCATATCCAAGCTATCTAGTCAGGTTTTGGAGTCAATTTCCAAATTTTTTTGTTTTTTACTCCTCCCACACTTCCTTACCACTTTTACCCCCATGTTAAATTCCCATAGACAAATCAATTTTTCGTAATAAAATCAATATTTGACCGAATTTCACGAAATAAAAAGAAGGCTCATTCTTAAATTTTCCTTTAATTTAATATTATCGAAAATAATATTGTTTTTGAATTGTCTATATAGCCGTAAAATTTGGGCAGCTTTCATGAAACAGACTATAGTTTACTTTCTTGTTACTTCAGAGTTGAATCAAGTTATACCCATTCTTAAAGTAATAAGATTATTACTAATCCTATTACTTTTAGGGAGCGGGGCTAAGTGGTTCTGGTGTGGTGAGGAGGTGGCACTAGCTCGCCTCGGAAACGATAGGAATTCCTTGCCAAGCCTCGGAATCCCTATACGTTTTATAGCCTTGCCTGATAAACTGTATTTGCTATGAAAATGAGATCATCTTTCCAGAGCTCCAGATAAGGAATTAGTAATTGAGTATTGTCACTCCATCATTTCTGAAGCAATTGGGTATTTCAAAATTTTAATTGGGTAAAATAAAATCACACTACTGTGTACACATCAACAGACAGCAATTGTTGAGTAATTTGCTTCGGAATGGAAACATGTCTTGGAATTTCATTAGAATTGTCTTGGAGACAATTCTAATGAAATACAGTCGAACTTCGATGGGTCGAACAGCCTGCGGGGTTAAGTTTTAGTTCGACCCATCCGTTGTTCGACCTATCGGGATTTTCTACTGTAACCATTTCAGATCTACGAGTTGGTCAGTGTACTAAGTGAAACAAGTCGTCATTACGACACGTTGTTTCATATAAATGCGCTTACATTTGCATTTACGGTTGATTGTCAGTCGTTTATTAACAGAAACAGGCTTTAATAAAATAAAGAAAGCGGCAAACTCATGTGTGTTTTTATTTACATAGCCATTATACAGCAATAGAACATGAGAACAACAGAAAATGATTACGAAATACAATTGGCGGACTTGATTGCCCCGTCCGATACGATCATGTGAAAGCATCTCTGATTTTGTACCTATTGGCATTTGCGTAATTTCATGACAAATATTTATCTAATCAAATATAAATCTTTGTGAGTGAATAAGTATTTGCCATAAAATGATGCGCATGCTTGTAGGTATAAAATTACATCGCTCGTCATACACTGATAAATCAATAGATGCATGCCCAGTCGCCCCATCACTACTTCGGACCCGGAACCACATTCACTGCATATCATAATTTACTATCACATGGAACCCAGTCCCATAAATTACCACTTTAATTAACTAACAACTTCGCCGACATTGGTCAATGCATAATTACCACGTATGCTGGTCACGACTGCCGTTATTGTATACGCTCAAATGACCACTTGAGATTTGTTTGACAACCGGTTAACAGTAGGTGTGAAAGTCAATCAACTAGTCTGGAGACAATCGTCTGACATGTTCGAGTTTTTGTGGTGTTTATAGTGGATTTATACACGACCGGGCGTGATAGCGATTCAAGGCATTGAGGGTTGTTCGACTTTCACAAGTTCGACCTATACCGGGTAGTTTTAACGTATTTATATAGGAATTCTGCCGGGACCTAAAGGCTAGTTCGAGGCAAGCATGGCTGACGAGTTTACCAGGGTTCGACCCATCGAAGTTCGACTGTACCAAGATGTGTTTTCATGGAAAATAAGAAAAATATGCTATATTTGTGTTCTGTTTATTGTTTTCTGCAGCATGATAAATGCACCACAAATTTTGTATTGCTTTTTGATACTCGCTACTTCTGATTTCAATTGGGTTTTTTGCAATTTTAATTGGGTATTTAAGCAAATACGCAGCTTATCTGGAGCTCCGATCTTTCAACATGATTTACATAAAATATCACAGTTTCTGTAAATACATTTCAGGAAAAATCACACATGTTCTTAGGTACAAACTCGCATGGCATTTCTCGTATCAAAGGACACTAGCCTGGTATTCTCCATATATAACGCTCGCCTCCATTTCCAGCGGCATTGTGTTCAATAGCGCCCCTAGTGTCAGCCAGCGACTACACACGCCCGTACACAAGGGGAGACAACTGATGTCTGTGTCGGACACGCCCGATGACACATGGGCGCGGTACAAGGACGCGGCGGCCGACAGACTCCACAAGATAATGCTGGAGTATGGTGGCAGTCTCAGTGTCAATAACTACACCGACCTGCTCAACATGTGTCCCACGTACTTCAATAAGACGGAATCACTGAGGTATGTGTAACTCGCCACTACTATAGAAATGAATGGCCTTTTTGTGGAATTTATTGGGGTATAAACTTGGAAAAGTCGCGGGAATACTGGACGAAGGCCGGAAGGCCTCGTCCAGTATTCCCGCGACATTTCCAAGTTTATATCCCCGATAAATTCCACAAAAAGTCCATTCATTCCTTATAATTCCAGCATTTTAAATAAATTCATCAAGAAAATTTCTTAAGAATTATTTTAACTGCGCCTCACGGTTACAGAAAGTAGTTCGGCGTGGGAGTTTACTGGGATATAAATTTTGGACAGAGACTTGCTACGGGCCAATCAAATGTTAGGGAATTGTGTAAATATTTTTGTGCTGGAATTATAACTTTTTGACCATTGTCGGTAGTGCACTCATTGCCAATATGGATATAAACGTTTTATTAAAGCATCAGCAACATTGACCCAAGACAATAGCAGACAATGTAGGCTCTGACCAGACTTTGCGGATGCGCAGGTTGATCTGGGACTACATTGGCATTAACTCGAGGATGCCATTTTTGTGGTGTCAGCGCTCCAGATAAGGAATTAGTAATTGAGTATTGTTCTCCATGATTTCTGAAGCAATTGGGTATTTCAAAATTTTAATTGGGTAAAATTAAACATACCAAGATGTGTTTTCATGGGAAAATAAGAAAAATATGCTATATTGTGGTCTGTTTATTGTTTTCTGCAGCATGATAAAGGTACCACAATTGTTCTAATTGCTTTTTGATACTCGCTACTTCTGATTTCAATTGGGTTTTTGGAAATTTTAATTGGGTATTTACACAAATGCGCAGCTTATCTGGAGCTCTGTGTGTTGAGTCACACGTCGCTGGAGCAATACACAGCCTACACTATGCTATTTACTGACTGAAGTATGTTGGAGAAAGGAAGGTAAATGTACCTTATTTTAACCCATTTTACCCCTATGTAACTGGACTGGAATTTGATGTTAATTTTGCAACCAATCCAATGGTCACAAAGTGATTTTCAGACTAGTTCATTTATGAAAAGGGGGTGTTTTTGTTCTCAAAAATATTAAAATTACTCGCAAAAAGTGCAGAACCTGATGAGACGGCTCGTCACGAGCCGGCTCATCTGGATCTACACTGTTTGCCAATACCACAATACAGGCCTGTGGATTTGAAAGGATTAAACCATAATGATCCCAAAGATTGATCTTCCTTGCCATGGTTATAATGTACACGATTAGGATGTTGAATTATATAATCATTTCACTGATCATTCATGGACATTTCACCATGCTGGGGAATACTACTGTCTGTTCCACGATTTGCTGTCGACGAACATTTGGCCATGAAACACATTAAATGTAAAAAATATTTAAAAGTACATGTAAGTACTTTTTCATCAATAACAAAAAAGTCACACTCCCCAAAAACATTTATTTGATGAAATTCCATCAAATATTGATTTTATTGCGGAAAAAAGATTTTCCCATGGGAATTTAACATGGAGAATCAATTTCCAAAACTTTTGGAAATTGACTCCGAAACCTGGCGAGATAGCTTGAAAATGATGTAACTAAGAAAACAAGTTAGATTTTGAAAATCGGTCCACAAATAAAAAAAATATTTTAAAAAATCTATTTTTAGCCCCCATGTTAAATTCCTATAGGAAAATCGTTTTTTCGCAATAAAATCAATATTTGATGGAATTTGATAAAATAATTTTTTTGGGGATGGTAACTTTTTTGTTATTGATAAAAAAGTACTTACTTTTAAATATTTTTTAGATTTAATGAGTTTAATAGCCAAAAGTTTGTCGGCAGCAAAACGTGGAACAGACAGTAGTTAAACGGATATACAATTTCAATCAATACAGGTTGGCCGACCAGCTGGCTGGTTGGATGTACCGACACGAGGAGCAGAAAAACAAGGTGAAGAAGAAACAGCAGACCCGACACAGGGACAAGGAAGTACGGCCCCTGTCTACTCTCCGCTCGGCCATCAATGGAGACCTGAATGTCGCAAACAGGAAACAGATCAGGTATGTGTGTGCATGGATGACAAAATTTGATCTTGAAGTGGATCGTGATCTGACTGGACTTATTGCCTTTGCAATCTGCACAGTCTGATCAGGATCTTCACTGTTTGCTATTTAGTCGACAAACCATCCTTTAAATATATAGCCAGCAATATGGGCTGTAATCAGACCGCATCAGCAAGGTATCTGGGGTTCGTTTCACTAAACATCGTACGACTAAAATGTTCGTAAGTGCAAATTTAGGATCGTCTGGAAATTTCAATTGATGGATTTACATTTATTGAGCATAGGCTGCATATGCAGCCTATGCTCAATAAATGTAAATCCAATAATTGTTTACAAGAAAACAGTGTTAATGTGAAATTTACAGACTATCATAATTTTGCACTTACAAACATTTTAGTCGTGCAAAGTGTAGTGAAACGAACGGTCACCTCTACAGCCCTCTCTCTGTAACCATTGCCCCATGCAGGCACCGGGGCGGGATCAACTGATCCTGAGAATAGTGCTGCAGTAGCCATTGCTTGTCGTAAAAGGCGACTAAACTGGCTTAGCGATTGGGTTCATACTTTCCGGAACCCACTATACCGGATTTGGCCATCATGTACATTTTTGGCTTTCTTGTATGTGAGAGTTGAGTCAGGTTATGCCCCATATATAAAAGTAAGATTAGCGCTAATCCTATTACTTTTAGGGATGGGATAAATGATGCTGGTGTGGCGAGGGCCTGGCACCAGATCAGGTTGTTCTAATTTCAGGACTGAATATATATTTTGATTGTAAATATTGAGTTCTGAAGTTGGGATGTACCCCCCTCGGACAGGTGGATACGGGACACGACCCCGTTGACCCGTCTGCGTGTAGACTCCCTGAGGCTTGTACCTCTATGTCAGAAAAGCGGACGTTAAACCCTATTCACTCACTCACTCACTCGCTGTAACCGCCTTTATATGCCAAAAGGACAGTTGCCTATATAGACAACCTCCCTACAACAGCCAGTTTTGTGTCTTCCCATGGGTGGCTGTAGTAGAGAGGTTGCCCTGTATCTACAATGGTTTTGAGCTCACTTGAGCCAAGGCTCATTAGAGCTATTGTTACCGCTTTTGTTTTGATCCATCGGCGTCGTCCATCCATCCACAATTTCAAATGTCTTCTCACGAACCGCTGGGCCAATGCTGGTAAAACTTCACCACAGAATGATATATGGGTAGGGGCACATCACTTTTGTTAAATTGGAGGGCGTCGCATAATCCAAGACGGCCGCCGTGGAAAAGTAGGTAAAATGCTTAAAAAATCTTCTCACGAACCGCCAGACCGATTTCAACGAAACTTGGCAGGAATGATCGATAGTCAACGCTGTTTCAAATGTGTTAAAATGATGACCCCGGGATCAAAAATGGACGGGGTCTGGCTGGTTAATAATCATGTTATATATATATCAAATCAAAGGTATTGAGGAGACAATCACTCCGAAGCGGTTTTTATCGAAATCGGCTGATTACGTCATCCAAGATGGCCGCCAAAAGGTCAAACCGGTATCTTTTTATTAGAGCTTGCAAACGGCCTTTTTGTCGAGCTTGCTTGCGGAAAGTGAGACATAGTGCTCACAATGACATCCGTCCATGCGTGCGTGCATCCATCCGAAATCTGTGTTAAAGTTTTTCAATGCCTTATATCTCTGCAGTCCTAAGTTAAAGTCACATTATTAGTCATCTTCCATATAGTCATGCTTTATCCCACTCATGCGGCCCCTGTTCCCAAGGTCAAGGTCAAATGACTTAGGGCAATTCCAGAATTAATCATGGGGGGGGGGGGGGGGGGGGAACTTTGTTTCAAACCCCACCACCCATCAATAACAATTTTCGTTGACCCCATCAATTTAAATATTACCGAACCCCACCACCCATCATTTAGAAAGAAAAAAAACCCCACCCCTTGTCAATAAAAAAAGAAAAGCCCACCCATCCATAAAAAAAAAATATGTCAACCCACCACCCATCAATAAAAATTACTGACCCAGTAGTGCCCATAACGAGCGACCATACGTACTTAGAATAACAGCTGACGTAACGCGCGGTAAACTGAAATGGCCTACGTGACAAATGACATTTACGTTCAAACAAGATTTTCACGGTGTGTAATCGATCGTATTTCCTCGCCACCATATGAAACCCGACTCGAGAAACACAAATTAAGTTGTTGATTTCTGAATTTGTCAATTGTTTGCACGGTCTAAGAAATCAAACAAATGTGAAAACAATTTTGTTTTTACAAAATATTAGACTCGTCTAAGGAGACAATTCTTATGTGTTGCCAAAACATGTTTTTTTAAGTCATCGGACAAATGTGAAAAGAAAACCTGAATATATTGGTATTTCTTTACAAAAACATATTTTGACAAAATATGAGAATCGTCTTACTTAGGAGACGATTCTCATGTGCTGCCAAATCTTGTTTTTATCAAGAAATCAAAACAAATGTGAAACTGCACAAGCTAATGCATCAATTCAATGACGTGAGCGACTACATAGCGTGTTTTGGTATGTTCGTTTCCGCCGAGTTTTAAAGGTCAGTCACACTTTGCACGTGAAAATGGATTAAAGACTGATGATTGTAAACACCATCAGGTGTGCAGCCAGACCGAAAATGATATGTTGCAAATGTGCTAGTTGGGGATGGGTGGGTACGGCGGTATATTTGTTTTATGTTACAATCTCGCGTATTTGCGATCTCGATCTCGCCTTCCGCTTTTAAAAATACAATTTGCCCATGCATGTGTAGACAGCATGCGTGTTGGATTTGCGTTCTACATATACGTACGCACATATTTATAAAAGCATGCTAGTTCGAATTGCGTTATATGTACGTACGTGCATGTAATGTATGTGGAAAACTCAATTTCACCTGAAATTTAGTACAATAAATAGCATTAATAGGAACCTGCCAATCTCTGTATTCTATGTCTCTGACGAGACGTATGGTAATTACCGATACCACCATTAATTTTTTGCAGTTTTACACTGCGAACCCACAATTTCCCTGCTCGTATTTTTTCGCTCGAGTGGACAAAAACGCGCGGGATGTGACGTATGGTAATTACCGATACCACCATTAATGTTTTGCAGTTTTACACTGCGAACCCACAATTAAATAATTGCCGTGTTTCTCTCGATCCCATAACTAAATAATTGCCGGTTTTCACTGGAGCCCATAATTAAATAATTACTGTTATTCACTAGCCCCCACCATGCATCAATTAGAATTTCCTGTGGACCCAACCACCCATACATTTTAATTTCATGCAGACACCACCACAAATAAGTATATTTTGCAATGTTGGTGAAATAGGCTACGGAGGTTGTGAATTCAATCCTCGTGCTAGGAGTGAAAAGTATTTCCATCCCAGTAGTCTGTCTGATTAGACTTTATACTGTGATCTGCAGTGCTCCAGATAATATTTGTGTCTAAAGCATACTATACCCCCTTATTCCAAAATCGTTGCGTATTTTACTTTTACAAATGGTTTATTGAGGGAACAAATGATAAAAAAATAACAAATTTAAACATTCACTTAATTGAGCTGCAAAAAGCAAACTAAGTGAATTTTCAACTTTATGACAATATTTTCACTGCACAATTTTCACATTGCTGTGCGTATTTTGTGCTCTCACTTTTGATAATCAATGCGTATTTAGCTAAAATAATTGCGTAAAATACGCCAATACGCACCTTATCTGGAACTCTGTGATATTTTGGTCATAATCGGAAACAAGGGGGCCATTGTGGCCCAATATTTCTCACCTGGGCCCAGTTGCTCAAAGATTCTGTTAGCTTAACAGACTGTCAGTCCAGTCTACATTGCCGCTGTGTTTGCAGGTCTATGGAGGCGAGCTACCAGATACAGGTGTATGACGGTGCGGAGACGGGGAATGATTTCTTCAAGTCCGTCCACAGGCGCAATGACACGTTCTACGTGCTCTCCTTTGATAGTGTAAGCCTGTTTAACCATTTCAACACCACATGCCTGTATAGTGGTATTGGCAGAAGGTGTAGATCCAGATGAGACGGCTCATGAAGAGCCGTCTCATCAGGATCTGCACTTTATGCAAGTAATTTTCATATTTTTGAGAACATAGACATACCTATTCATAAATGGACTAGTATGAAGATAATTTTTTGACGGTTATATCCGGTTGCAAAATTAATGTATCAAAATCCATTCCAGTTTCACGAAAGCTGCCCAAATTTTTCGGCCATATAAACAATTAAAAAACAATATTTTTTTCGATAATATTAAATTAAAGGAAAATTTAAGAATGAGCCTTCTTTTTATTTCGTGAAATTTGGTCAAATATTGATTTTATTGCGAAAACAAAATTTCCCCATGTTAAATCCCCATAGACATCTTCACAGAGTGAAGATGTCTATGGGGATTTAACATTGGGAAATTTTTTAGAATTTCAGAAATACTGGACCTATTTTTAAAATTTAACTTTTGTTTTCTTAGTTAGATCATTTCAAAGCTATCTAGCTAGGTTTCGGAATCAATTTCCAAATTTTTTCATTTTTTTGACTCCTCCCACAACCTTTTTCCCCCCATGTTAAATTCCCATAGACAAATCAATTTTTCGTAATAAAATCAATATTCGACCAAATTTCACGAAATAAAAAGAAGGCTCATTCTTAATTTTTCCTTTAATTTAATGTTATCAAAATAAATCTTGTTTTTGAATTGTTTATATAGCCGTAAAATTTGGGCAGCTTTCGTGAAACAGACAGTAGTGGTGATAGGGTTAACAGTTACAGATGTTACTGGATGAAAACTCCCGTTATGTTTGCCTGTCCCATCATGATAAAAAGGGATTAAAGGAGGTTGTAACCAGCAAGGCCAAGATTAGCCTGCACATTAGCCGGATTATGTTATGAATTTAAGTTGTTTTTTACCCTGAAAATGTAAGCTTTCGCTTAACTATGCTGAATTTTTGTCAATCAATGTTCAACATGTTTTCAGTATTTTCATTGTATGGGAGTGGCCACATTCCAGGAATAATTTTCGAATTCTCTATCCCTGTCCACGCAATAAAGTTCTACTTGACTGAATTTGGGAAACATGTTTACCACTGCAAGTCGGAGAACCATCTTGATTTTCAAAATTTTATATCACATATCACCCCGTGGAGGCCATTGTTAATTTGCTCATTCTGTATCCTTGTCCACGCAATAACTCAAGTTCTACTTGTTAATCTGAAGCAAATTCAAAATTCTCTGATCTCCCTTTGGTGGCCATATTTAATTTCCGCCTTCTCTATCTTTATTTACATTGAATCATAATTATTTCCATTTGAAAATGATTCTAATCTGCTATCGGACCATGTTTTTTGTCGAGTCCGCTTGCGGAAAACGAGACATAGTGATCACAATGACCTCCATGCGTCCGTCCGTGCGTGTGTCCGAAATCTGCGTTAAAGTTTTTAAATACCATCAAATGCCTCAGCGGGCTCGACATGCGGGCCGCGACTATCTGGTATTGAGAAAGAAAACATGTATAAAACAACAGCGACAAGCGGATACTTGCCCCGCGATCTATGGGTTACACTGTGTATGTTGTACATTGCAGGACTACTTCCTAGTGCCGGCCACCGCCCACAACAAGACAACGAGGCCCCGCATGTCACTCGTGATGCCGGCTGTCGCTCTCAACGGTACGTACCACAATGTACAATCATTCAAAACTGCGTTTCCACTTTTATCAGTCACCTGGGTGCGCATTGAGCAAAATACACGCTAACTGATAACAAAATGCTGTATCATGTGTTAACTGGATGTAACATATCGTAGTCTATTCGTATCAAAAAACTGCCTTTGCTACTGTAACGCAAATGATACCATGTGTAATCATGAGTTGAATGTGGATATAAAAATACCGATCGAGAGCATCGTGCTCCGGTAACGCAGTCGGATAGCGCGTCCCGCTGGTATTGAGAAGGTCCCGGGTTCGATCCCCGGTCGGTGCACATTTTTTCCGTTGCATTTCCCCTATCCGGTTACATTTGGGGGCTCGTCCGACCCTCATGAGTGTCTGTGGGCTCTCTAGAGGGGTGAACTTTGGGTGAGTTTCTTCGTAATTGACGAAACTCAAAAATAACGGGGAGGAGTGTAACGGAAATGGTACCATGTGTAATCCTGAGTTGAATGTGGATATAAAAAGACCGATCAAGAGCATCGTGCTCCGGTAGCGCAGTTGGTTAGCGCGTCCCGCTGGTATTGGGAAGGTCCCGGGTTCAATCCCCGGTCGGTGCACATTTTTTCCGTTGCATTTCCCCTATGCGGTTACACTACCATTTCATTGCTCAAACGACGCCACATGACATCAGGGCTCCAGATAAGTTGCGTATTTGCTTAAATACCCAATTGAAATCAGAAGTAGCGAGTATCAAAAAGCAATAAAAAAAAACAGACCACAAATGTAGCATATTTTTCTTATTTTCCATGAAAACAGATCTTGGTATTTCATTAGAATTGTCTCCAAGTCTGTTGGTGTGTAAAGAGTAGTGTGATTTTATCTTGCCCAATTAAAATTTTCAAATACCTAATTGCTTCAGAAATGATGGAGTAACAATACTCAATTACTAATTCCTTATCTGGAGCCCTGTGACATTATTGAATGACATCTTTGTGATGATGCATTGACAAGTCAACATTTCTTTCATAGGTATGCATTTCTTAGTACAGTGGAACCTCTCTAAACCGGACACCAAGAAAACACAGTCATGTGATCTTATTTTTGATGAGTTTCTTGGTTATTTATCTCGGGTGATGATGTCTGTTCGTGATCGCATAGCACACAACTATGGCTCAGAATGATCGATTTACAGTGAAACCCCTTTAAGCCGGAGGTCCCCAGGGTGTCCGGTTTAGAGAGGTTTCACTGTACAGCATTTTCTCTAATAAATAGATTACACGCCTACTGTCTGTTCCACGTTTTTGTGCCGACTAACTTTTAGCTATTAAACACATTAAAGATATTTAAATGTAAGTAGTTTTTCATCAATAACAAAAAAGTCACCCTCCCCAATTTTTAGCCAGGTTTTTTGAAAAAAAAATCCAGGCTATTGGATTGGCGAAAGCCGGGCGGGCGGGCGGGCGGGCGGCGGGCGGGCGGCGGTCGGCGTCCACAATCAATGTTAAGTTTTCGTGTTTGAGTCCATTTCTTTGTTACTGTACCACCTAGGACCACCAAACTTTCACAACTTCATAATCAAAGGGTGCCCACCACATATCACTATCCAACATGTTACTTTTTTTTTAACTTGACCCATTTTTTCCCGCGTAGTCGACTTAGCCATTTTTATTCAATGTTAAGTTTTCGTGTTCGAGTCCATTTTCTTTTGTTACTGTACCACCTAGGACCACCAAACTTTCACAGCTTCATAATCAAAGGGTGCCCACCACATATTACTATCCAACATTTTACTTTTTTTTTAACTTGACCCATTTTTTTTCCGCGTAGTCGACTTAGCCATTTTCAATGTTAAGTTTTCGCGTTTTACAATGTTAAGTTTTCGTGTTTAAGTCCATTTCTTTGGTACTGTACCACCTAGACCACCAAACTTTCACAGCTTCATAATCAATGGGGTGCCCACCACATATCACTATCCAACATGTTACTTTTTTTTTAATTTCACCCATTTTTTCCGCGCAGTCGACTTAGCCATTTTCAATGTTAAGTTTTCGCGTTTACAATGTTAAGTTTTCGTGTTTAAGTCCATTTCTTTGGTACTGTACCACCTAGGATCACCAAACTTTCACAGCTTCATAATCAAGGGGTGCCCACCACATATCACTATCCAACATGTTACTTATTAGCCAGGTTTTTGGGAAAAAAATCCAGGCTATTGGATTGGCGAAAGCCGGGCGGGCGGGCGGGCGGCGGGCGGCGGGCGGCGGGCGGCGGGCGGCGTCCACAATCAATGTTAAGTTTTCGTGTTTGAGTCCATTTCTTTGTTACTGTACCACCTAGGACCACCAAACTTTCACAGCTTCATAATCAAGGGGTGCCCACCACATATCACTATCCAACATGTTACTTTTTTTTTATCTTCACCCATTTTTTCCGCGTAATCGACTTAGCCATTTTCAATGTTAAGTTTTCGCGTTTACAATGTTAAGTTTTCGTGTTTAAGTCAATTTCTTTCGTACTGTACCACCTAGGACCACCAAACTTTCACAGCTTCATAATCAAGGGGTACCCACCACATATCACTATCCAACATGTTACTTTTTTTTTTAACTTCACCCATTTTTTCCGCGCAGTCGACTTAGCCATTTTCAATGTTAAGTTTTCGCGTTTACAATGTTAAGTTTTCGTGTTTAAGTCCATTTCTTTGGTACTGTACCACCTAGGACCACCAAACTTTCACAGCTTCATAACCAAGGGGTGCCTACCACATACAACTATCCAACATGTGACCATTTTTTTACCTTCACCTATTATTTCTACGTAATTGACTTAGCCATTTTCAACGTTAACTTTTTAACGTAAGTCTGGTTAGAGTTTTTTGGGTGGGGGGGGGGGTAAAACTTTTTCGTTATACTATATCTCTGCAACTGCTTCGCCCATCATCAGGGCATGTCGGCCCCACCTTGCTGCGAAAGCGGGCGATCCTGTTGCAATTGTCAAGGTCCAAAATTTAACTTTTGAATTTTAAATTTTTTTGAAAGCGCGATCCTTGCCACATGTCAAGGTCAAATTACTTTGAATTTTTTTGTTAAACTTTTTTCGTGTACTATATCTCTGCAACTGCTTCACCCAATACCTTGATACTTTCACATGGGTGTTTATCATCATTGTTGCACCTGCTTGCGGAAAGCGCGATCCTGTGCCCAATGTCAAGGTCAAATTACTTTGAATTTTTTTGTTAAAGTTTTTTCGTGTACTATATCTCTGCAACTGCTTTCACCCCAATACCTTGATACTTCACATGGGTGTTTTATCATCATTGTTGCACCTGCTTGCGGAAAGCGCGATCCTGTGCCCAATGTCAAGGTCAAATTACTTTGAATCTTTTTCTTAAAGTTTTTTCGTGTACTATATCTCTGCAACTGCTTCACCCAATACCTTGATACTTCACATGGGTGTTTATCATCATTGTCGCACCTGCTTGCGGAAAGCGCGATCCTGTGCCCAATGTCAAGGTCAAATTACTTTGAATTTTTTTGTTAAAGTTTTTTCGTGTACTATATCTCTGCAACTGCTTCACCCATACCTTGATACTTCACATGGGTGTTTATCATCATTGTTGCACCTGCTTGCGGAAAGCGCGATCCTGTGCCCAATGTCAAGGTCAAATTACTTTGAATTTTTTGTTAAAGTTTTTTCGTGTACTATATCTCTGCAACTGCTTCACCCAATACCTTGATACTTCACATGGGTGTTTATCATCATTGTTGCACCTGCTTGCGGAAAGCGCGATCCTGTGCCCTATGTCAAGTTCAAATTACTTTGAATTTATTTGTTAAAGTTTTTTCGTGTACTATATCTCTGCAACTGCTTCACCCAATACCTTGATACTTCACATGAGTGTTTATCATCATTGTCACACCTGCTTGCGGAAAGCGCGATATCGTCAGCATTTTGGCATACGTCCGTCCGTTCGTCCGTACGTCCGGTTAAAGTTTTTTGGTTAAAGTTTTTCCATCTACTATATCTATTTTTTTAGTGTCCATGCCTCGCCCCAAGGCGCGACATGCAGGCCACGGCCATCTAGTCTACAAAAAGTGGGTATAATTATGTTATCCAAGTGTCTATGCTTGGAAAAAACCTGGCCTTCGTGGCTTTGCCTCGTTTCTTGTTTTTTAACTTGACCCATTTTTTCCGCGCAGTCGACTTAGCCATTTTCAATGTTAAGTTTTCGCATTTACAATGTTAAGTTTTCGTGTTTAAGTCCATTTCTTTGGTACTGTACCACCTAGGACCACCAAACTTTCACAGCTTCATAACCCAGGGGTGCCTACCACATACAACTATCCAACATGTTACCATTTTTTTACCTTCACCTATTATTTCTACGTAATTGATTTACCCATTTTCAACGTTAACTTTTTAACGTACGTCTGGTTAAAGTTTTTTGGTTAAAACTTTTTCGTTGTACTATATCTCTGCAACTGCTTTGCCCATTACCTTGAAACTTCACATGGGTGTTTATCATCATCCATATTTTCATTCTAACCCCCAACCATGCGGCCCCCTGTGCCCAATGTCAAGGTCAAATTACTTTGAATTTTTTTGTTAAAGTTTTTTCGTGTACTATATCTGTGCAACTGCTTCACCCATTACCTTGATACTTCACATGGGTGTTTATCATCATTGTCGCACCCGCTTGCGGAAAGCACGATATCGTCGGCATTTTGGAATACGTCCGTCCTTCCGTCCGTGTCTGGTTAAAGTTTTTTCGTTAAAATTTTTCCATCTACTATATCTATTTTTTTAGTGTCCATGCCTCGCAGGCGCGACATGCAGGCCACGGCCATCTAGTCTACAAAAAGTGGCTATAATTATGTTATCCAAGTGTCTATGCTTGGAAAAAACCTGGCCTTCGTGGCTTTGCCTCGTTTCTTGTTTTTACTTGATGAAATTCCATCAAATATTGATTTTAAAATACATTTTTTTTAAATATGTTTTTATTTGTGGACCGATTTTCAAAATCTAACTTGTTTTCTTAGTTACATCATTTCCAAGTTATCTAAACAGTTTTCGGAGTCAATTTCCAAATTTTATTTTTGTTTACTCGTCCCCCGCTGCTTCCTCCCCCCCCCCCCCCATAGGAAAATCGTTTTTTCGCTACAAAATAAATATTTGATGGAATTTCATCAAACAAAATGTTTTGGGAGGGTGACTTTTTTGTTATTGGTGAAAAAGTACTTACATTTAAATATTTTTTAAATTTAATGCGTTTAATAGCCAAAAGCTCGTCGGCAGAAAAACGTGGAACAGACAGTAGTTATCTTTGGTTACGTCTATCAAGCTCAGCTTGGAAACAATAGGATTACCTCTGCTCACATGCTCTAGTTACATGCACTACAGAGTCTGGTAAATTTTATAATTATGATTATTTAAGGAATAAAACCATGGGTTGTTGAGTTTACTGTAGTATGAAAAACAGTTGGTATGTTAAAGTGCGTGGAGTCCGAAGGACTCCTCACAAACTTTAAAGAGACCAACTCTTTTCATACAACAGTAAATGCAACTACCCATGGTTTTATTACTTATATTTACACTGCATTTTCGGATAGTTTCAAAGAGTTAAATAACCAAATATCGTGTTAAAATTAGAAATCTTATTTTTTGTCGAGCCCGCTTGCGGAAAGCACAATGACGTCCGTCCGTCCGTCCGAAATCTGAGTGAAATTTTTTAAATACCTTATATCTCTGCAGTGAGAAGTTTGCAGTCTGAAATCTGCGTTAAAATTTTTAAATACCTTATATCTCTGCAGTCCTAAGTCACATTAACTTGAAACTTCATATACCTATTAGTCATCATCCATATATTCATGCTGTATCCCACTCCTGTGGCCCCTGTGCCCAAGGTCAAGGTCAAATGACTTGGTAGTTTGCGTTCCAAAATCTGCGTTAAAGTTTTTAAATACCTTATATCTCTGCAGTCCTAAGTCACATTCACTTGAAACTGCATATGCTTATTAGTCAGCATCCATATATTCATTCTGTGTCCCACTCATGCGGCCCCTGTGCCCCTATGTCAAGGTCAAATGACTTTAATGACGTAAAACAAACTTTAACGAATCAACGTTGCGTGGGGCTAATGTAATGTACTGGGATATAAACACAATACGTTGAATGGGCGTTTCCATATAATGAATGTAAGGACAGTGTAAATATTGTCTTGTAGAGTCGATGACGCCCCCGGCAGGCCATGTAGGCATGATGAGGATTGACTGCGAGGTGATGAACACCCAGCTGATTCACGTGCAGCGGTCGGCCATACCTAAACACAGACAGAACATGACCTTCACTCCTCCGTACAGGGACAGACATTATCAGCCGTGACATGCAGGTTAAGATATGAGGAGACATCTGATCCATCTGGTAATGCCTTTGGATGTTCCTGTTGATATCTCTGAGCTGTGAAGCCCCGTGCAGGTACCGGGGCGGGACCAACTGATCCTGAGAATAGTGCTGCAGTAGCCATTGCTTGTCGTAAAAGGCGACTAAACTGGCTTAACGATTGGGTTCATACTTTCCAGAACCTACTATACCGGATTTGGCCCTCATGTACATTTTTGGCTTTCTTGTATGTGAGAGTTGAGTCAGGCTATGCCCCATATATAAAAGTAAGATTAGTGCTAATCCTATTACTTTTAGGGATGGGATAAATGATGCTGGTGTGGCGAGGGCCTGGCACCAGATCAGGTCGTTCTAATTTCAGGACTGAATATATATTTTGATTGTAAATATTGAGTTCTGAAGTTGGGATTTACCCCCCTCGGACAGGTGGATACGGGACACGACCCCGTTGACCCGTCTGCGTGTAGACTCCCTGAGGCTTGTACCTCTATGTCAGAAAAGCGGACGTTAAACCCTATTCACTCACTCACTCACTCTGAGCTGTGTGTATACTGAATGAAACCTGGTTGTCAGTACGTACTTACACCCATCCAGGTCTCCAGATAAGGAATTTCTGAAGCAATTGGGTATTTCAAAATTTTAATTGGGTCAAATAAAATCACACTACTGTTTACATATCAAGAGGCAGCAATTATTGAATAGTTTGCTTCGAAATGAAAACATGTCTTGGCATTTCAATAGAATTGTCTCCTTGGAGACAATTCTAATGAAATACCAAGATGTGTTTTCATGGAAAATAAGAAAAATATGCTATATTTGTGGTCAGTTTATTGTTTTCTGCAGCATGATAAAAGTACCACAAAACTTATTGCTTTTTGATACTCGCTACTTCTGATTTCAATTGGATTTTTGGCAATTTTAATAGGGTATTTAAGCAACTACGCAGCTTATCTGGAGCTCTGATCCATTTGTCAAAAAAACAAAACAACGGGTGATTTTCCTGACAGTTTTTGGTTCACTTGCAGAGTCCCTAGATCTTTTTGACATTTCATGTTTATTTATTGCTTATACGTCAATCAAGGTCACACAGACTTGCATACTATGGAATGTCTTAAGCTTGTAATCAGTCTTGCTAACAAGAGGGGTGTTCCATAAACTTTCACAGACCTAACATTAGCTTTACCACTTAACTAGCCATTAAAAACGCTGGTAAAACATGTTTACCGACTTGTGTACCAAGACAAAGAAATTGTAAACCTACGCGTATAGACTTATTGCTCATGACAGCTTTTCAGAGAGAGATTATTATTTTGATGTTGATTGTTTTTGACATGTTATTTACATTGCATATTTCATTTCGTTTATGGTGTGATTGTCAGATAAACATCATTTATTTGTGGATGAAAATGGTGTGAAATTAGATTTTACAATAGAGCATGTCATGGAAAAATTGGGCTTATTGTGTTTGCGACCAGTGTCGTACAGTGGAACCTCTATAAACCGGACACCTAGAGGTTTTGCAATGTTGTGTAAAGACCCTCTAATACCTACATATACAGTCGAACCTCCCCGAACAGCCACCTCTCCTCAACAACACCCTCTCTATAACAGCCGCTATTTTATATCCCAAATGGATGATTTCCTCTGTATCTAACCATTAGACTGCGCACGAAAATTGCCGTCTGCTGTTGCTTTGCCTTCTTTCTCGATAAAAACCTGTTTTGACAGCATTTTAGAATCATTTCCATTGGAAATGATTCTAAAATGTTGCCAAAGCATGTTTTTGATGAGAATTATCGAAGAAAATAAATAAACAACATTAACCTCCCTACAACAGCCACCTCTCTACAACAGCCAGTTTTGCGTCTTCCCATGAGTGGCTGTTGTAGAGAGGTTGCACTGTATAAGATCCACCTCTGCACAATCAGGGTCTACGCTGTTTCCTGTTACATGGACCGTATATTGGGGAAATATTATAGAAACACATAGCAGTAACATTACATTATGCAACGTCATACATGACTAATTTGGTCTATGAATTATCTTCCTTGTCCATAGTTTGTGGATAAAAATACATGACAACAGATATTGGAAAATATGTAGTTTACACGTACTAGGTGTGTGAATTCTTTTTCAGAATTATTTCATTACGTAGCATTTGTTCTTGACTTTAGTGATGCATTATTACATGTATGTCGGCCTGTGAACCCCCCAAAATCTTCTACTGTCTGTTTCAGGAAACGTGCCCAAATTTTACGGCTATATAAACAATGCAAAAACAATATTCTTTTTGATAATATTAAAGTTTATCAAAATTTAAGAATGAGCCTTCTTTTTGTTTCGTGAAATTTGGTCAAATATTGATTTTATTAATATGAATAATTGATTTGTCTATGGGAATTTAACATGGAGGAAAAGCAGGTAGAGGAGTTGTGGGAGGAGTCAGAAAACAAAAATAAAATTGGAAATTGACTCTGAAACCCGGCTAGATAGCTTGAAAATGATATAACTAAGAAAACAAAAGTTCACTTTTAAAAATTGATCCAGTATTTCTGAAATTCTAAAAAATTTCCCCATGTTAAATCCCCATAGACATCTTCACTCTGTGAAGATGTCTATGGGGATTTAACATGGGGAAATTGTTTTAACGAAATAAAATAAATATTTGACCAAATTTCACGAAATGAAAAGAAGGCTCATTCTTAAATTTTCCTTTAAGTTAATATTGTTGAAAAATATATATCGTTTTTGAATTGTTTATATAGCCGTAAAATTTGGGCAGGTTTCGTGAAACTAACAGTAGGTAATTATAGTTGCCACACTCTCCTTCTTTCCATCTGTCTGTCTGAGATTTGTGTTACAGTTTTCAGCTACCTACTGTCTCAGTTACCATTAGTCGGATTGGCTTTAAACTTCATATTCTTTTGTCATAATCAATATTTAGGGTCCGCCAAGATTTGGCAGTGCCCTATAGGTTTCGCCCTGTCTGTCTACGTTTATTTTATGGAAGTTTTTGTAAGAGTTTCGCAAATCATCTATAAGGGCCCTTAGTGTGTTGCCAGACCATGTTTTCTAGTTCATTCCATAACCAACCCAGTGGGTGGCAGGTATGCGATGGGTAATTTAACGATCGGGGTTTATCCTTACCGGAATCCCGACTTGAGACCTGGCTTGGCCCTCACATACGTCTTTGGCATTTTGTATGTGAAAGTTGAATGTGGATATACCTTATGTGAGAATTACGATTATTCGTAATACTGTTTTAGGGGAAGGGGCCAAGTGACTGGTGTGGTATGGATCTGGAACCAGGTCAGGTTATTCTAATTTCAGGGCTGAATATATTTTTTCTCTAAAGTAAATATTCCGTTTTGATTTTGGGATTTTCCCCCCAATACAGCAGGTTAAAACGGGATCGAACCCGTTTGCCCGGCCTTACATGAACTTAGCTGTTGATAGGCCGTTAAACAACTAATAAACAAACAACTTTATTACAGTATTTTTACTACTAAATTTGAAAATCAATGCGTATTTTCACATTCGTGTGAGCATTTTGTACTCCCACTTTTGATAATCAATGCGTATTTTGCTAAAATAAGTGCGTAAAATATGCCAATACGCCCCTTACCTGCAGCTCTGCTGGGTTATTTATGGCCAGTGTAGATCCTGATCATCATATACATGTATACCCATAATGATCTTAGCTGTTGACGGGCTGTTAAACACCATTAACCCTTAGACCGCTACACACAACAATTGATGTCTGCTGTTGCTTTTATATCTTGCCTTATTTCTCAATAAAAAACATGGTATGACAACACTTCAGAATCATTTCCAATGGAAATGATTCTGAAGTGCTGTCAAAGCATGTTGTAAATTATTCTACAGTGCTATCAAAGCATGTTTTTGATGATAAAAATTGAAAATAGGAAATAAACAGCGGACGACAAAAAATTAAGATTTAACCCTTTCAACACCACAGACCTCTATAGAGACAATGTTTGCAAACAGTGCAGATCCAGATGAGCCGGCTCGTAACGAGCCGTCTCATCAGGATCTCCACTGTTTGTTAATAGTTATCAAATTTGAAAAAATTACCATGGACCAATGAGATAGCGTGAAACATTGGCATGGAACATCCCATTAAGTTACTTGGTGTTGAAAGGGTTAAGGGTTAAATAAATAAATCCACTGTTCGCAAACATTATACTTTGTCTTCACCAGTGCTCTCAATGGTATCCTGTGGGATACTGGGGGCCGTTTCACTAAACTTTGTACGACTAAAATGTTCGTAAGTGCAAATTTATGATCGTCTGGAACTTTCGATTCGACAATTGATGGATTTACATTTATTGAGCATATGCAGCCTATGCTCAATAAATGTAAACCCAATAATTGTTTACAAGAATACACTGTTCATATGAATTTTTCAGACTCATAATTGTGCACTTACGAACATTTTAGTCGTACGAAGTTTAGTGAAACGTGTCCCAGGTGTTTTTGATACATATTTTAACATTCCATATTCCGTATTATTATTGTTCTGTGTTCAGATGCTGATGTTTTACAATTTTCTCACTCTTCCACAAAAAATACAAGTTCAAGATCATTAGAATCCGATCATTGTGTTGTTAGTCAAGACTTATCTTACCTGCCATATCTGGTGCTTGTATGTGGAATTGTTATTTTCTGTAAATCGTGTCAAAATTTCATACCGTAATAACATACAATTCTGGGAAAGACATATTTTTGGGGTTTCCCACAATGAAGAGTTGTTGTTGTTGTTGTTATTTATTGATCTATCACAATAACTATGTATTTGGATACAGTTTGTTTTCAGGAAACCCCTATAGAATATGAAATGGTAGTTTCCCAAAACAGATGTGTTACGGTAAAAAAATTTCATTGCGCCCAAGTTTATTCAGACCATGCTTCGTCACAGGTTGAAGTAACGGACCGAGGTCTATAAATACATTAAATATGCCTAAAAGCATCAATAAATGAAGAAAAAAAAAATTGTTTGCTTCATTTATTGATGCTTTTAGGCATATTTAATGTATTTATAGACCTCGGTCCGTTACTTCAACCTGTGTGCTTCGTATGAACTCGAGGAGTTGTAAGTTTCTTGGACACATGTCTCAAGGTGTATGATCATGTGGTTACAACAACAACAAGTACTGAAACTTCCAGAAGCCTGCCGATTCAAAGTTTGGATTCTTTTAATTGTACTTATTATGTAACGGATCGTTATGAAATATGGCACATCAAACGCGTCTTGTTAAGCTGCATTTGGTGGTCTCGGTACTTTGGCCCAAGCTTCTGTCGTTTTTGCAAAGAATCGATTTCTACTGATTTCTACTGATACGGAAATCGATTCTTCGCAAAAACGACGTATGTGCCGAACCACCAAATGTCATGTAGACACGTTTGCTGGGCCATATTTCATCAAAATCCGTTGGCTATTAAGGAAAATATCAAATAATACTTACTTTGGAGTGGGCGCACTTTCAACACTTTCAGCCATTGTTGTTGTTGTTGTAACCACATGATCATGCACCTTGTCCTAGGAATCAGTTAGTGCTAGTCTTGAAAATTAATCCATGTTACTACGGTAACTGGCCACCGGCTGAGAAAAGAGACGTTACAACGTGTGTGACCAGCATGACCCCAATTCAGACTGCACAGATGCACAGTCTGTAGCCGATTTCATCAAAATTGCAAAGTATACTGATCTAGCAAAGAATACTTTGAGGGAATAATCATTTATTTTTCCTGAAGTGCATTATATCATATAAAACTAACAACTGCATATATTTGATGATTAAAAATATGCAGAATTATTATTTATTATACTGAATTTATTACATTATCACAGACAAAATGGCTGTGATAATGTAATAAATTCAGTATAATAAAAATTAATAAATTTATCATAAAATTGAAAATTTCTCCCTCAAAGTATACTTTGCTAGAAAAGTATACTTTGCAATGTTGGTGACATAGGCTACAGATCTGGGGTCATGCCGGTTGACATTCAGTCACTGAAGTGGCAAAACAGTTGGATACTAATTTGACAATGTATGAGACAAGCCATGTGCTTTTGTATCTAAGGAGATGAGATATACCTACTGTCTGTTTCACGAAAGCTGCCCAAATTTTACGGCTATATAAACAATTCCAAAACAATATTTGTTTCGATAATATTAAATTAAAGGAAAATTTAAGAATGAGCCTTCTTTTTATTGCGTGAAATTTGGTCAAATATTGATTTTATTGAGAAAACACAATTTCCCCATGTGAAATCCCCAGAGGCATCTTCACAGAGTTAAGGGATGTAACATGGGGGAAATTTTTTGAATTTCAGAAATACTGGATCGATTTTTAAAATTTAACTTTTGTTTTCTTAGATCATTTCCAAGCTATCTACCCAGGTTTCGGAGCAATTTTCAAAATTGTTCGTTTTCTGACTCCTCCCACAGCTCCTCCATCTTCTTTTCCCCCATGTTAAATTCCTATAGACAAATCTACTTTTCGTAATAAAATCAAGTTTATATTTTGATAAAATTTAATATTGTCCAAAAAAAAATAGTTTTTGCATTGTTTAAATGGCCACAAAATTTGGGCAGCTTTCGTGAAACAGACAGTAGTGAAAAATATTTACAAAATTTACAATGTTTTCTGTAAATGACGTCAAAAATTGACAATATTCAGAGGAAATGTGGCATACTCGGAGCACAGTTGCTATGAAAATTTCGTAAATTTTTCAAGATTTACAGAAAAGATCACAATTTCTGTAAATATTTTTCATGAAAAATCGCACATCTTCTTAGGCTCATCTCTATTGTACAAAAACATCACTGCAAAGTGCAATGCAGATCTCCAGTTAAGGTGCGTAATTTGACCAACTTGGGGTGAAATTTTTTTATTTCTTCATCAAAAATGGCAAGTTGGGAGTCCTTTAGAATCGTCTCATTGAGACGATTCTAAAGCACTCCCAACTTGCTATTTTTGATGGAGAAATAAGAAATTTACCTCCAAATTACGCACCTTAACTGGAGCTCTGTGCAATGGTTATAAATACGACAAGGTTCTTTTTGTCAGCCGGTGACCCAACATGTGCCATACCTCGAAAATCCAGTTTTAAGTAAACACAACATGTTGCCCCAGTTTGACTTAAGAAATAGTTACATCATGTATAAAATGTATGTGATTAATGTAAATTGCTTTATTTATGTCAATGCTGTGTATATGTTTGCAGGGGCGGATCCAGCATTTGGGGAACGTGGGGTTGTCTAGTTGCGAAGGTAACTTGCAATCTACTCCCGTACCGTCTAGCTACGGATGGTACAGGAGTTATTGCAAGTTACTGTTCGCAATTAGGGGGTTGTCCTATTTTCGAGCTCTTCGAAATGCACTTTCCTGTGTTTTATTTACAACATTTAAATTCAGACTCCAACTGGTGGTAAACTGTGATCTCTGTAAACTCTGTCGCTGAACGGGGAGTGGGGGGGGGGGGGTGTGTGCAACCCCGGTATCTCCCCTCCAGATCCGCCCCTGATTTGTGGGTATATTGTGGTATTTATTCCTCATTGTGTTTTAAACAGATATTTTGCTTGTTTTGTAATATATTAAAACATTTTATAAAGTCGTTTCATGTAATGTGTATAAGGTATCTTTTTTTATTTATTTGATTATAAAACATCTGCAATGGCTGACCCGTCCGTCGTTGATGGAATGGCGAACAGTACAGATCCTGATCAGCCTGTGCGGATGCACAGGCTGATCTGGATCTACACTGGTCGCAAAACCCATAATCCCCATTTCTTTAGTCACAGCCATATTTCAGTGTTGAATGCGCAGTGCTTCTGTCATACAGGTGCATGCCCATCTGTATATAAACAGATGTAAAACCTCGATCAATCAATCATTTTTGTTTGCTAGTGGATACACAACCGCCTGCGTTAATCTTGCCCAGATTATCAACGCTTCTAAACGTCTATGCACAACACCAACACGCACATTGATCGTCTGAATCTGAACTGTAGCATTACTCGGGCTCAACCAATCAAGCTGCTTGATTTCTAGCACAATATGCAAGTATTTTGAAATGAAGAAATTGACAAATATTGGCAAGATTAGCACGAGCGGTAGTGTATTTATTCCGTCAACACAGTGCGTATGTGCCGTGAAACACGGTGCCGTGAAACATTGTTGATATCCTGTCAATACGACCTAATCACTGAGTATGAATATGTGCGGTGGTTGGGGTTATTTTTTTGCATTTTAAAGCCATTTGTAGGTGTTGACGGGATAAATAGAATAGTAGGTTAGTGCCGTGAATGGGAAAAATATCTGGCGGGGCATGGAAACGGGCTGTGCTCGGCATAGCCTCGCCCATCCCGTTTCCTAAGCCTTGCCAGATATTTTTTCCCCTTCACGGCACTAACCTACTAGTCTCTATATGTGTGATGACTAATATAGAACACGTAGTATAGTTTACAACAGCACATTTATTTATTCTAGACAGTAGATCAGAGATTAATATCGGTTATACGTAATATTGTATTTTATATATTCATAATGACTAGTCATGCCTTGTGCATTGAGGGAGTATTTTTACTCTTTTTATTTATTGTCAATATGTCGTCTAGTGGATGATATTTTATTGTCAAACGTAGATCCAAGTTATTGTTGTGTATGAACTTAACTTTAACCCTTTCACCCCTATGTAGCTTGAATGGATTTTGATATCTTAATTTTGCAACCAATCCAATCATCACAAAATGATTTTCAGACCAATCTATATATGAAAAGGGGGTGTTTTTGTTCTCAAAATATGAAAATTACTTGCAAAAAGTGCAGATCCTGATGAGACGGTTGGGCGCATGCGAAGGGCAAATTCAACAATGGGTTTCAACCTTATCAGAATCTAGATATCCTGGGGGCCATTTCACTAAACTTTGTACGACTAAAATGTTCGTAAGTGCAATCATAATTATGATAGTCTTTACATTTCACACTAACAATGTGTTCTTTGTCAACAATTATTGGATTTACATTATTGCAATAAATGTAAATCCATCACTTGCAATTTCCAGATAATCCTAAATTTGCACTTACGACCATTTTAGTTGTACGAAGTTTAGTGGTTTTGTCAGTCGGGTACATCTTTGGCTTGCTCGTCTGCGAGAGTTGAATCCAGTTATGCCCATTATAAGAGTAGTAGTATTAGTACTAATCCTATTACGCTAAGTGATTCTGGTGTGGTGAGGTCCTGGTACCAGGTCAGATTTTTCCACTTTCACAGCTGAATATGTATAATTATTTGCTGTAAATATTCAGTTCAGATTTTGGGATTTTCCCCCTTCTATACAGGTGAATTACGTATGTAAACACCATTAAATAAATAATTACCCCATCTTGTGTCATCCTGTCTTGTGTCAATCGATGCTCAATGACTATTGACTTATTGTGATGTATGTCATATGTCTTCTATGCATGTTGTTTTGTATATAATTACTCTAGGTGGGTGGTTGGTCAGGCGAACGCGACAGCGTAAATTAACGGTAGGGGTTCCTCCTAATAGGGTAGCCCCGTGCAGGCACCGGGGCGGGATCAACTGATCCTGAGAATAGTGCTGCAGTAGCCATTGCTTGTCGTAAAAGGCGACTAAACTGGCTTAACGATTGGGTTCATACTTTCCGGAACCCACTATACCGGATTTGGCCCTCATGTGCATTTTTGGCTTTCTTGTATGTGAGAGTTGAGTCGGGCTATGCCCCATATATAAAAGTAAGATTAGCGCTAATCCTATTACTTTTAGGGGATGGGATAAATGATGCTGGTGTGGCGAGGGCCTGGCACCAGATCAGGTTGTTCTAATTTCAGGACTGAATATATATTTTGATTGTAAATATTGAGTTCTGAAGTTGGGATTTACCCCCCTTGGACAGGTGGATACGGGACTCGACCCCGTTGACCCGTCTGCGTGTAGACTCCCTGAGGCTTGTACCTCTATGTCAGAAAAGCGGACGTTAAACCCTATTCACTCACTCACTCACTCCTCCTAATAGGAATCACGATATGCCTAGTTTGGCCCTTTATAGGTACGTGTTTATCTTTGGCTCTTTTGTTACCTGGGGGTTGAATTGAGTTATTGCCCATTATAAAAGTAGTAAGATTATTACTGATCCTACGGCTTTTGGGAGGGGGCCAAGTGATTCTGGTGTTGGGGAGGACCTGGCATCAGATCAGGATTAATCTGATTTCAGGTCTGAATATATAGTTTTTTTATTGTAAATATTCAGATTTTCGGATTTTCCGCCTATTTGTACAGGTAATATATGGGATTTAGTACTAAACCCATTGACCCGGCCTTAAATGATCTTATCTGTTGATAGGCCGTTAAACCCAAACAAACAAACAAAATAAACTCCATTAAATAAATAATTACCCGATCTTGTGTTATCCTGTCTTTCGATGATCAATGACTATTGACTTATTGTGATGTATGTCATGTCCTCTGTTTGTTTGTTTTGTTTATTGGTGTTTAACGGCCTATCAACAGCTATGGTCATGTAAGGCCGGGCAAACGGGTTCAATCCCATTTTAGCCCCGTGCAGGCACCGGGGCGGGATCAACTGATCCTGAGAATAGTGCTGCAGTAGCCATTGCTTGTCGTAAAAGGCGACTAAACTGGCTTAACGATTGGGTTCATACTTTCCGGAACCTACTATACCGGATTTGGCCCTCATGTACATTTTTGGCTTTCTTGTATGTGAGAGTTGAGTCGGGTTATGCCCCATATATAAAAGTAAGATTAGCGCTAATCCTATTACTTTTAGGGGATGGGATAAATGATGCTGGTGTGGCGAGGGCCTGGCACCAGATCAGGTTGTTCTAATTTCAGGACTGAATATATATTTTGATTGTAAATATTGAGTTCTGAAGTTGGGATTTACCCCCCTTGGACAGGTGGATACAGACTCGACCCCGTTGACCCGTCTGCGTGTAGACTCCCTGAGGCTTGTACCTCTATGTCAGAAAAGCGGACGTTAAACCCTATTCACTCACTCACTCACTCAATCCCATTTTAACCTGCTGCATTGGGGGGAGGGGGGGGGGGACAATCCCAATATCAGAACGGAATCTTTACGTCGAGAACAAATATATTAAGCCCTGAAATTAGAATAACCTACATGTAACCTGGTGCCAGGTCCATACCACACCAAAGTCACCCTTCCCCTAAAATAGGATTACGAATAATACTCGCATAAAGGGTATAACCAGATTCAACTGTCACATACAAAATGCCAAAGACGTATGTGAGGGCCAAACCAGGGGCCCGTTTCACTAAACTTCGTACGACTAAAATGTTCGTAAGTGTAAAATTATGATAGTCTGTAAATTTCACATTAACAATTTGTTCTTGTAAACAATTATTGAATTTACATTTATTGAGCATAGGCTGCGTTTATGCTCCCACCTGCCACCCAATGTCTTCTGTGCACGTTGTTTTGTATATACATGTATGCTACTTATTATTCATAGTAGATGTAAGTATTATGTTGGTCGTGTGGTATTTGTATATTGTCCATCTATGAAAATACATTATTTCACGCACGAACCTCGTATGTATGTAACGCCCCTGTGATTTTGTACCTTCGGACATCTGCGTAATTTCATGAAATATGTTTACAAAATTTACAATATTTTTCGTAAATGGCGTCAAAAGTTGACAAAAAATTTCAGAGAGAGTGTCAACTTTTGAATTAATTTATGAAAAACATTGTAAATTTTGTAGAGGTATTGAATGAAATTACGCAGATGTACTAAGGTACAAAATCCCACAGCGTGTCTCATATTGATCTCGGCTAGAGGTTTGGAGCATGCGATGTAAATTTTATTTTATTTTTGGCTTTCTTTTTACTCGAGAGTTGAATACGGTTATACATATGATAAGATCAGTACTAATCCTATTACTTTTAGGGAGTAAGGCCAAGTGACTGGTGCGGCGAGGACCTGGCACCAGATCAGGTTATTCTAATTTCGGGGCTGAATATATTTATTTTTTTTTGGCTGTGGGTGCTTGATTGCTGTTTTTTTCTTGGTGGCGTTTTGTTTTTACAAACAATTTTCTAGTTACTAGAATTTAGATTGTCAGACTTTGGGCAGATTTCCTAGTAAATTAATAGAAAAATAAGTGCCTTACACTACGCATCTGTGTGTTTGACACAGATTTTTATGCCCCACCACGATAGTGGAGGGGGCATTTAGTATTACCCCTGTCCGTCCGTCCCGTCCCGTCCAGTCCGTCCGTCACAAAACTTTAACGCTCGGGCAAATGTCTCATAATTTCTTCATCCTTCGACCGATCTGCTTCATATTTCATATACACATTGCTCTAATGGTCCTCTACCGCCCTGTGCCAAATCCACGTTCGTCCTACCCCCGCCAAGCCCAGGGTCAAGGTCACATACTTGGTGCTTCAAAAACTTTTAACTCTCTGGTAAATATCTTATAATTTCTGTTCCCTTTCACGGATCAGCTTCATACTTCATATACGCATTGCTCTAATGGTCCTCTACCGCCCTATGCCAAATCCACGTTCGTCATCCCCCCACCAAGCCCAGGGTCAAGGTCACATACTTGGTGCTTCAAAAACTTTTAACGCTCAGGTAAAAAAAAAAATTGACTTGGAATTTGGCCTCATTTATTATCAAAGCGATATGTGGGGAATCCGTGTTCTATGAACACATTTTCTAGTTTAAATTAATAAACTAGTGAATAATGTAGAACATTTTGTTTTTGTATGTTTGAACATTTTCTTAATACTCTGTTTGATGTAGTTGGTTGGGAGCATGCCATGGGTAATTCAACGATCAGGATTCATCCTGACCGTACACCAGGGGGCCGTTTCACTAAACTTTGTACGACTAAAATGTTTTTAAGTGCAAATTCAGGATCGTCTGGAAATTTCAATTGCTGGATTTACATTTATTTGGCTTAGACTATCATACTGTTGCACTTACAAACGTTTTAGTTGTACGCAGTTCAGTGAAACGGCCTCCTGGTTTGGTCCTCAAGTATGTCTTTAGCTTTCTTGTATGTGAGAGTTGAATCTGGATATTCACCTTATAAGAGTAATACCGGTACTATCGGTATTACTTTTAGGGGAAGGGACCAAGTGACTTTGGTGTGGTATGGACCTGGTATTCTAATTTCAGGTCTGAATATATATTTATTGCCATGTAAATATTCCGTTCTGATTTTGGGATTTTCCCCCCAAGGTAGCAGGTTAAATGCAGGATTGAACCTGTTGGCTCGGCCTTAACAAATATTGATTTCTGTACAATGTATCATGTAATCTTTAAGAAGTTTCATATCAATTTAATACAAATAAATGGCATGTTTGTGTGCGACTGATTAATAGCACATAGTGACATGGAATTGACCCATTTTATGCTGGGTACTGATACACAGGAATGAAAATTGCAAAATACATTTTCCACATTTTCTTCATTTTCCCACGAAAGTATATGTTGTTACTACTCATTTGAACCGTCTCGACGAGACGGTTCAAATGAGTGGTCACAACACATACTTTGATGCATAAACAAAAAAAAAGTATCTATTTAAATTTTTCCACTAGAAAAAGTGTGTATTTTCAGCATGAAAACGGTTAACACTTCATTTATGTACAACTATTAGTCGTTCAAACCTATTTGGTGCATTATATATCAGATTGCCAGTGATTTTACCATGATTTATGATTATATGTCCAACTATTTCTTGGACTATTGTTTTGCATTATAACATAGTGACATATTTGTGCGACTTGGAATGGCATATGAATTCCCAGCCGTCGGTCACTGTGTATTTGCGCAATGTGCAGCTAGTGCCTGATACATCGTCATATCTCATGCTCTTAGCAGGAACAAACCACAGGGTGAAGTAACGGACCGAGGTCTATAAATACATTAAATATGCCTAAAAGCATCAATAAATGAAAAAAAAAAATAAGCAAAAAGTTGTTGTTTTACTCGCTCTATATGTGTATAAGAGGGAGTAAAAAAAAATGTTTAGCTTATTTTTTTCTTCATTATAGGAATGAATCACAGGTGGAAGACTCGGACCTATGACACCAAAAAAATGCCTATTAAAAAAAATCCCATTACCCCACCCACTTGGTCTCGTACAGTACATAACGTTAATTCAAGGTGAGCATAAATAGCGCTATTATAGAAAGAGCCCTCTTTTTTCCGGCTCGCACAAACACAATAAACATCGATTAAATGTATGAAATATGTCTCTGGCAATCGATAAAGGTATTAGGTGTGTGAATATACTCACTTCAAATCGCTGTTTCAAGTATTTATTGAGTTATTCGCGTTTTGATTACCCCATCCAAAGCGAAAGTTGCGTGTACGAAAGAATCTCACACAGAATCGGAGGCCGTCCGGCTGGATTATCGGTCATATTTGGCCGATAGCTGATCGCCAGCTCAAACTAAAGTCGTGCACCATGATCATATACATTAGAGACTCCAACCATACAAAGTTCGTCCAATTGTGATCGTTCGCCGATCTAAAAAACACTTTTTTCTATAATTTCGTTCATTATCTGGAACTGGGTCAATGCACTATCTTCCATAATACAACCACCGAAGCGTCTATGTAAGAACATCTCTGATTGGTTAAATCTAAAAATAGACGCAAGGACTTTCCCTTTTCAGGGTTTCCGGAAGACATAATCTGATAGTACGCGAATCATGAAAGAAAGTCAATAAAATTAGAAAAAAAGTGTTTTTTAGATCGGCGAACGATCACAATTGGACGAACTTTGTATGGTTGGAGTCTCTAATGTATATGATCATGGTGCACGACTTTAGTTTGAGCTGGCGATCAGCTATCGGCCAAATATGACCGATAATCCAGCCGGACGGCCTCCGATTCTGTGTGAGATTCTTTCGTACACGCAACTTTCGCTTTGGATGGGGTAATCAAAACGCGAATAACTCAATAAATACTTGAAACAGCGATTTGAAGTGAGTATATTCACACACCTAATACCTTTATCGATTGCCAGAGACATATTTCATACATTTAATCGATGTTTATTGTGTTTGTGCGAGCCGGAAAAAAGAGGGCTCTTTCTATAATAGCGCTATTTATGCTCACCTTGAATTAACGTTATGTACTGTACGAGACCAAGTGGGTGGGGTAATGGGATTTTTTTTAATAGGCATTTTTTTGGTGTCATAGGTCCGAGTCTTCCACCTGTGGAATGAATGGCCTTGTTGTGGAATTTATCGGGGTATGAACTTGGAAAAGTCGCGGGAATACTGGACGTAGGCCGGAAGGCCTCGTCCAGTATTCCCATTCCGGCCTACGTCCAGTATTCCCGCGACTTTTCCAAGTTTATATCCCCGATAAATTCCACAAAAAGGCCATTCATTCCTTATAATTCCAGCATTTGAAATAAATTCATCAAGAAAATGTGTTTATTTTCAGTTTTCTTAAGGATTATTTTAACTGCGCCTCACGGTTACGGAAAGTAGTTCGGCGTTGGAGTTTACTGGGATATAAATTTGGAACAGAGACTTGCTACGGACCAATCAAATGTTAGGGAATTGTGTAAATATTTTTGTTCTGGAATTATTTATTGATGCTTTTAGGCATATTTAATGTATTTATAGACCTCGGTCCGTTACTTCAACCTGTGGAACAAACCTTACAACAATGATGGTGGGTGGTTGGTATGGTGAACGCGATGGCGTAAATTAACGGTAGGGATTCCTCCTTATAGGAATCACGATTTGCCTGCTTTGGCCCTCAGGTACGTTTTTATCTTTGGCTCTTTTGTTACCTGGGAGTTGAATTGGGTTATTGCCCGTTATAAAAGTAGTAAGATTATTACTGATCCTACTGCTTTTGGGAGGGGGCCAAGTGATTCTGTTGTGGCGAGGACCTGGCATCAGATCAGGATTATTCTGAGTTCAGGGCTGAATATATTATTTTTTTTGTTGTATGTATTCAGTTCTGATTTTAGGATTTTCCCCCCATTTGTACACGTACTTGAACATGTACATGTACTTGAACAGGTAATATATGGGATTTAGTACTAAACCCATTGACCCGGCCTTAAATGACCTTAGCTGTTAATAGGCTGTTAAACCCAAACAAACAAACATATAAAACTCATAAACCATTGGTGGACCATCTGTAGCCTATTTCACCAACATTGCAAAGTATACTTATCTAGCAAAGTATACTTTGAGGGAGAAATTTTCAATTTAAGGATAAATTTATTATTTTTTATTATACTGAATTTATTACATTATCACAGCCATTTTGGTTGTAATAATGTAATAAATTCAGTATAATAATTCTGCATACTTTTAATCATTAAATATATGCAGTGGTTAGTTCTATATGAAATACGCATTTTGGGGAAAATAAATGAATACGGTACTCCCTTAAAGTATACTTTGCAATTTTGATGAAATCGGCTACAGTTATATTTGGCGTTGGCTGACAAAACGTACCTTACGGATGGCATTTACAACTCAACATATTTAGTCGTGTGGCATAGTCGCACAGTGTCATTATAGTCTAATTGCTAGCGACAACAGAGCTACTCCATTGACTGAATGGTGAACAGCGTAGGCCCTGATCATTGGCTACGCTGCTTGCATACGTTGTATGGTCCATTTTCTCAGCCAATGGCTCATTTTCAATTTGATTTCACCTTCATGTTAAATATTACCATAGATCTACATCGGCTCATCAGGGGGCCGTTTCACTAAACTTTGTACGACTAATATGTTCGTAAGTGTAAACTTATGACAGTCTGTAAATCTCA
>CM055271.1:35860543-35950643 GCA_029237695.1 Conchocele bisecta
CTGTAAATCTCACATTAACAATGTTTTCTTGTAAATAATTGTTAGGTTCGACCTTGTCCAGCCGTGGGTAAACATTTTCCGTGGCACGAGGGAAATTTTTGAACCCCAATGCCGTAGGCTGCGGGTTCAAACAGTTCCCAAGTGCCACGGCAAACGTATACCCACGGCTGGACATGGTCGAATGTTATTGTTGCATTTCCGTCGGAAATATCATGCAATTTTAGCATATGTGCAGTACTTTCGGTACTTTGATATCCCGTTTCATTCAAACAGCTGTAATTTACACATACATATTCCGGGGCCACAGTACACGTCGCGTGATGCAGCCACGTCAATTTCGAAAGTACGTAGGTGTTGGCTTGGCCCCGGGATGAGCATTGTCTACAGCCATGGTCAAACAGCTTTATGTTTGAACACGACTGAGCAGTGTCGAACAACGACAGGCATGTAACAATATTGGATTTTACATTTATTAAATATAGGCTGCATATGCAGCCTCAATAAATGTAAATCCATCAATTAATATTTCCAGACGATCCTAAATTTTCACTTACGAACATTTTTGTCAAACAAAGTTTAGTGAAACGGCCAGTAAGTTTTAAAACAAGATTAATGCAGCTGGTACCATCCACTTGGCTAACAAACTTACAAATTCATTAGCTTCACATATCACTTCATTAACATGGCATCTTAAATTGTGGAAAATGTCTCTTATATGTCTATTACTGTTGTATATCTATGACATAGAATGACAGCTGTCGCATGCCGGATGCACATATTGACAATCTTGCGAATGTGAAGATTATAAAATAAATGTCTTATATAAAATGTATTGATTTGTATGTTTTTACCTGGAACCTTAAAAGGTGTAAACCAGTGGGTGGTTGGTCTGGCGAACGCGATGGTGTAAATTAACTGTGGGGTTCCTCCTTATAGGAATCATGATTTGCCTGGTTTGGCCCTCCGGTAGAATTTTATCTTTGGCTCTTGTGTTACCTGGGGGTTGAATTTGGTTATTGCCCATTATAAAAGTAGTAAGATTGTTACTTATCCTACTGCTTTTGGGAGGGGGCCAAGTGATTCTGGTGCGGTAATATATGGGATTTAGTACTAAACCCATTGACCCGGCCTTAAATGACCTTGGCTGTTGATAGGCCGTTAAACCCCAACAAACAAACAAAAGGTGTGAACCAAATATTGTTGTCTACTCACTCTTTGCAGGCTAGCGGTGAAAATATCGGCCAACAAATTTGGAGTATTTTTAGCTCACCTGAGCGAAGCTCATGTGAGCTATTGTTACCGCAATGTGTCCGTCGTCGTCCGTCGTCCGTGAACATTTTCAAACGTCTTCTCCTCGGTAACCATTGGGTCTATAGTCACCAAACTTCATGGTCATGGTCCTTAGGTAGGGGGATTACAAAATTGTTAAAATGACGTCATTACGTAATCCAAGATGGCCGCCGTCTAAAAATAGCACAAATTCTTAAAAAATCTTCTTCTCAAGAACCGCCAACCGGATTTTGACAAAACTTGGTAGGAATGATCGATGTACATTGCTCTTTCAAATTTGTTAAAATGGTGTCCCCGGGGTAAAAAATGGGCGTGGCCCGTGGGGTCAAATTGTGGTCAGATTTTATTTTTGAACGAATATGGTCATGTCATATATCAAATTGAAGGTATCAATGAGGCGATCACTCTGGTGCATTTTTTGTCGAAGTCGGTAGGTTATGTCATCCAAGATGGCCGCCGAAAGGTCAAAAGGTCGTTCTTTTATTAGAGATTTCAAAATTATTCTTTACATGAACCGCTTGGCCCATGGTAGCCAAACTTAACAGTTATGGTCCATGGGTGAAGCCTTTTCAGATTTGTTAAAATGGAGGTCATCGCTAATCCAAGATGGCCGCCGTCTAAAAATAGCATAAATTCTTAAAAAATATTCTTCTCATGAACCGCTAGCCGGATTTCGACGAAACTTGGTAGGAATGATCGATGTACATTGCTCTTTCAAAGTTGTTAAAATGGTGACCCCAGGGTCAAAAATGGGTGGGGTCAAATTGGGGTAAAATTTTATTTTTGACCGAATATGGTCATGTTATATATCAAATCGAAGGTATCAATGAGGCGATCACTCTGGTACATTTTTTGTCGAAATCGGATTGTTATGTCATCCAAGATGGCCGCCGAAATGTCAAAAGGTTATTTTATGAGAGATTTCAAAATTCTTCTTCACATGAACCGCTTGGCCCATGGTAGCCAAACTTAAAAGTTATGGTCCATGGGTGAAGCCTTTTCAGATTTGTTAAAATGGAGGTCATCGCTAATCCAAGATGGCCGTCGTCTAAAACTAGTATAAATTCTTAAAAAATCTTCTTCTCATGGATCGCTGGCCGGATTTCGACTAAACTTGGTAGGAATGATCGATTTACAATGCTCTTTCAAAGTTGTGAAAATGGTGACCCCGGGGTCAAAAATGGGCATTGCCCGTGGGGTCAAATTGGGGTCAAATTTTATTTTTGACCGAATATACTCGTGCCATATATCAAATTGAAGGTATCGATGAGGCGATTGCTCTGGTGCAATATTTGTTGGAATCGGATGATTATGCTGGCCAAACTTCATAGGAAGTTAAGATCCTTGGGTGAAGCATTTTCAGATTTGGTAAAATGAGAGTCATCGCTTAATCCAAGATGACCGCCATCTAAAAATAGCACAATGTTTTTAAAACTCGATGTCACATTCTCCTCTGGTGTTCATGGAGTCAGGTGAGCGAATTAGGGCCATCATGGCCCTCTTGTTTAACTATTTATAGATCATCCGTTTCCCAGCATGCAAAGTTATTTTTTAACAACAGACGAGAAAATGTAATAAATCACATAGCATTGTATTGTTTAAAGGTGTTTCATTGATGGGTGAACAGTGCTAACTCTCATCAGACTGCGTGGGTGGCAGGTGGGAGCATGCGATGGGTTATTTATCGATCGGGGTTCTTACCGGAATTCCGACTGGAGACCTGTAGCCGATTTCACCAACATTGCAAAGTATACTTTTCTAGCTAAGTATACTTTGAGGGAGTAATCATTTATTTTTCCTGAAATGCATTATTTCATATAAAACTGCATATATTTGATGATTAAAAGTATGCAGAATTATTATACTGAATTTATTACATTATCACAGCCAAAATGGCTGTGATAATGTAATAAATTCAGTATCGTAAAAAATAATATATTTATCCTTGAATTGAAAATTTCTCCCTCAAAGTATGCTTTGCTAGAAAAGTATACTTTGCAATTTTGATGAAATAGGCTACACGGTTTGTATCTCGCATACGTCTTTCTCATTTTGTATGTGACAGTTGAATCTGCTTATACCCCTAATGGGAGTATTACGATTATTCGTAATCCTATTTTAGGGGAGTGGGTGGCAGGTGGGAGCACGCGATGGGTAATTTAACGATCGGGGTTCATCCTTACCGGGCGCCCCGTGCAGGCACCGGGGCGGGATCAACTGATCCTGAGAATAGTGCTGCAGTAGCCATTGCTTGTCGTAAAAGGCGACTAAACTGGCTTAACGATTGGGTTCATACTTTCCGGAACCCACTATACCGGATTTGGCCCTCGTGTACATTTTTGGCTTTCTTGTATGTGAGAGTTGAGTCGGGCTATGCCCCATATATAAAAGTAAGATTAGCGCTAATCCTATTACTTTTAGGGGATGGGATAAATGATGCTGGTGTGGCGAGGGCCTGGCTCCAGATCAGGTTGTTCTAATTTCAGGACTGAATATATATTTTGATTGTAAATATTGAGTTGTGAAGTTGGGATTTACACCCCTCGGACAGGTGGATACGGGACACGACCCCGTTGACCCGTCTGCGTGTAGACTCCCTGAGGCTTGTACCTCTATGTCAGAAAAGCGGACGTTAAACCCTATTCACTCACTCACTCATCCTTACCGGAATCCCAACTGGAGACCTGGTTTGGCCCTCACATACGTCTTTGGCATTTTGTATGTGACAGTTGAATCTGGTTATACCCCTTATAAGAGTAATCCTACCGGTATTACTTTTAAATAGGGGAAGGGGCCAAATGACTTTGGTGCGGTATGGACCTGGCACCAGGTCAGGTTATTCTAATTTCAGGGCTGAATATGTTGTATCTCGATGTAAATATTCCGTTCTGATTTTGGGATTTTCCCCCCAATGCAGCAGGTTAAAACGGGATAGAACCTGTTTTCCCGGCCTTACATGACCTTAGCTGTTGATAGGCCGTTAAACACCAATAAACAAACAAACAAACCTATTTTAGGGGAAGGGGCCAAGTGACTTGGTGTGGAATGGACCTGGCACCAGGTCAGGTTATTCTAATTTCAGGGCTGAATATATTTTTTCTCAATGTAAATATTCTGTTCTGATTTTGGGATTTTCCCCCCAAATGCAGCAGGTTAAAACGGGATCGAACCCGTTTGCCCGGGCTTACATGGCCTTAGCTGTTGATAGGCCGCTAAACACTAACAAACTCACCAGACTGCGGGCCCACACTGTTTTATTATACCCCTGTTCTGGGTAGAGCCGTGAAAATATAGATCTAGTGTGTGGACTGTGTGTCCGTCCGTCTGTGGATCCAGTTAACCCTTCCAACCCCAAGGAACTGGACTGTGATATGTTAGTTTAAGGGCCAGTCCAATTGTTACAAACTGATTTTCAGACAAGTCTATAATAGACAGGGCTGAGCCAGGTAATAATTGCCTTTTTTTCCTGTCAAGGTTTTCTCAACGGATTCTGGTACTTCGGACCATACTGATCAAAATAAGCTTTTGCGCCATCTGGAAATTTGTCCAGAATCCAAGATGGCCGCCAAAAATTCAAGATGGCCCCCAGGATACCTAAAATTTGTCCTCTGTGGGTAGAATTTGCATAAAGATCTGGGTTTTTTTACCTAATTTGGTGATTTATGGTGAGAGAAATAAGATTCAATGGCTTAAAAATCATAAGCAGGCGTTTTCATCATGCAAATTCAAGATGGCCGCCGGGAGCGGTCCCCTGAACTTCAAAGTGCCATATCTCCTGTTCTAGAAGGACTACGGCCATAATTCTGGTGTCTATCCATAGGTTTTCATGGTCAAGGAATCCATTTCTGCAGGTATTTTGCAAATATGACCATTCAGTCTATCAGAAAATCCAATATGGCCGCCAAAGCCAACACCCCGCTGTGTGGAAACAATCAAAGACTTGCTATGCAGCAAGCATGACATTTGATTTGTAGTCCAGGGATATAAATTAAAGAATTCAGGTAGAATAATGCATTTAAACTAATCAATATGTTTATTTAAGAAATCCGTAAATTGTCACTCTGTGGTGACTTATCTTTCATATAGCCTTTGAATGATGATTGGGGCTGTTGTTGCAGCCTCTCAATCTCGGAGAGTCCTGTTGTTTCAACCATAGTCAACTGATACTAATATCAAAAAAGGTTGTAATGTCAACTCAAGGCTTTTGTGATCATATGACTACCTTGTATTGGCATAAAATAGCCCTAACATTATTGTCCTATCAAAGGTCAAAAGGCCCGTGAGTATTCAATGCACCATACATTTTTAATTTTTAGTCTGTTGCACTGTCTCCTTATTCACTAAGACAAGCCATATCATGGCAAAGCTTAGATCATTGCTCAAAGAAAGGCTAGATGTTCTGACTGCCTCAACTCATAAGGAGATCAATATAGGCGCACGGAAACAGCACGAGAAAATGGTTGGTTCACTTGTCCTTCAACTGGATAAGTACTTTGATCCCTTCTTGGCTGGGCCTGCTCGGCATATGAAATCTGGCAAGGAAATTGACAACGATGTTGTGAAGGGATTGCTATCGTCGCGGGAGAGAAACAGTACAAGGAATTTGTTGACTCAAGGCTCAAGGCAACAGGGGAGGAGAGAGTGAATTTCTTCGACAGTATCAAAAATCTGAAAATAAAGACAGGGCAGGAGAAACTGAAGAAGACTCCCAAGGCACTCAATATTCTCAAGGAGGACAGACAAGCATTTGGCGTGTTGGTGGGCAAAGCAACGACTCCAGAAGAGGCCCATTCCCACCCACTAACAACGGTGCCACTTTCCCTGGCCACTCCTGAGAGAGATTTACGTCAAGGTCTGAAATCTAAATTTAGGAACTACCTCATTGAAGAATCTTCCTCTGTAGGATATGAACCAATTGACAGGAGTACATGGCTAATTGATGGTATGGCCGCAGTGAACTCTATTCCATCCAAGCCTACGTGGGGAGAATATGCAGATGTCCTGTTAAAGTTCTGCTTGCCACCAAGTAAAGCAAAGCCTGTACAGCTAGGAATAATCTTTGATTCGTATTGCACAGTTACCACAAAAGAGCTGACACAAATCCGCCGAGGGACTCCAGGCCGTAGGATCCATATCACGAATGCTGATCAGAGCATGCCAAGAGGCAAAGATTGGGACTCATTTCTTTGCAATCCAGAAAATAAGACAGAGCTCATCAAGTTCTTGGTTGAGTGCTACAAAACTGATTCGGTGCGATCGAGACTTGGACTTCCATTGACAGTTACAGAGGAGAGTAACACCTGGATGATAACCCGTACAGGCATTGCACAGCTTGAATCTTGCAACCACACTGAAGCCGACACCAGGCTTGTCTATCATGCCTGCAAGTCAAAAGATCCTGTCATCATCAGGGCCACGGACACTGACATCTTGATCCTCCTCAGTTATGGCTACTCAGTTTGCAAACCAGAACATGATTGGCTGATGAAAGTTGATGATAGATATACATCAGTGTGAACAAGCTAGTCGCCTACTTTGGAGTTGAAATATGCAAACTACTTCCTGCCTTCCACAGCATAACCGGCTGTGACACCACATCTTACCCCTTCAGTGTTGGCAAGGTCAAGCCATTCAAGAAAATGTTGAAGGAGGGGAAATCAAATCAGCTTTCAGGACTCGGTAGATCCATCGATGCTGTTCAAGACACTGCAGAAGTCAAATGTTTCATGCAAACGTGCATGTACACTGGAACGGATGGGGAAACATTTGTGGAGACCAGAATCCGAATGTACAATAAGCAGAAGGTGAAATCTAGTTCAGGGATCTTGCCAGATGAGAGCAGCGCTGGTGAGCACATCAAGAGGAGTGATTTCCAGGCACAGATATGGTACCAGTGTCTCCAGCCAAATATCGAGTACCCGTCCATCACTGACAGCGGCTGGGAAAGAACAAGCGAGGGTATCCGACCAATTTGGTTTACATGTCCACAACTGCCACCCAGCCTCTCCAAGAAAAAGACCAAGAGAAAGGATCAACAGAAAGGTAAGCAGTGTTTCTCTAATATGATGCAATTCTTTTCAAATCCACTCAGATGTAACATGAACAAAGCACATACATTTAATTCAATGTTCTGTCTTGCAGGCTCAGCTGAATATGACGTAGATCTTGAGAAATTGGATGAGAGTGGCCCAGCTCAACCAAAGAAGAGGAAATCCTCGAAAAAAGCTGCTGATGCTCCCTCAAGGGGACGAAAGAAACACGGTACGTACACAGGCAAATTTAACTCTTGGGCCCTGCTAAAAGAGGTGTTTTTTTCAATTCTTACATGCATGATATTGATCATGATTAAAACGTTGCATCAATTTATTCCAGGTCGAGCTGCCTCTACAGAAAAGACCAGGGAGAAATTTGATCAGTCCACCCAAAGCGTGTCAATGCAAGAGACTGCACAAAGCAAAAAAAACAGGTAAAATTCCATCGCTTTGCAATCAATTGATATCTTCCAATTTTGTTTGACGAATCATTAATAAAGCGCATAGATGTACAATATATATTTAATCCAATGTTCTGTATTGCAGGCTCAGCTGAATATGACGCAGATCTTGAGACAGTGGATGAGAGTGGCCCAGCTCAAACAAAGAAGAGGAAATCCTCGAAAGAAGCTGCTGATGCTCACTCCAGAAAACGAGTTTATTGTAGATATATTTCTTTATCCCTATCATAGCCATTTTTTTTCATTTTTCTTCAAAATTTTAACCTTGCTCAAAATGTTAACATCAATTACAGGTTCAACTGATTGTGCAGATGAGACCATGGAAGAGAATGATCAACTACTTCATGAGGAACAAAAAGGAGAACACGCTTCGGGAACTGGTGACGAGTGCTTTGGTGACGATGAAACGTCTGAAACCGAGGATACATATATGGAGAACGCTTCTGATAGTGACATTTCTGAATTCTGTTTAAGCTCTGAAAGTGATAATTTCAGTGATCTTGACATTAGTGAATAAGGAGACAGTGCAATAGACTAAAAATTAAAAATGTATGGTGCATTGAATACTCACGGGCCTTTTGACCTTTGATAGGACAATAATGTTAGGGCTATTTTATGCCAATACAAGGTAGTCATATGATCACAAAAGCCTTGAGTTGACATTACAACCTTTTTTGATATTAGTATCAGTTGACTATGGTTGAAACAACAGGACTCTCCGAGATTGAGAGGCTGCAACAACAGCCCCAATCATCATTCAAAGGCTATATGAAAGATAAGTCACCAAAGAGTGACAATTTACGGATTTATTTATACAAAATAAACATATTGATTAGTTTAAATGCATTATTCTACCTGAATTCTTTAATCTATATCCCTGGACTACAAATCAAATGCCATGCTTGCTACATAGCAAGTCTTTGATTGTTTCCACACAGCGGGGTGTTGGCTTTGGCGGCCATATTGGATTTTCTGATAGACTGAATGGTCAGATTTGCAAAATACCTGCAGAAATGGATTCATTGACCATGAAAACCTATGGATAGACACCAGAATTATGGCCGTAATCCTTCTAGAACAGGAGATATGGCACTTTGAAGTTCAGGGGACCGCTCCCGGCGGCCATCTTGGATTTGCATGATGAAAACGCCTGCTTATGATTTTTAGGCCATTGAATCTTATTTCTCTCACCATAAATCACCAAATTAGGAAAAAAACCCAGATCTTTATGCAAATTCTACCCACAGAGGACCAATTTTAGGTATCCTGGGGGCCATCTTGAATTTTTGGCGGCCATCTTGGATTCTGGACAAATTTCAAGATGGTGCAAAAGCTTATTTTGATCAGTATGGTCCGAAGTACCAGAATCCGTTGAGAAAACCTTGACAGGAAAAAAAGTCAATTATTACCTGGCTCAGCCCTGTCTATAAGAAGAGGGTGTTTTTTTCTCTAAAAAAATATGAAAATTACTTGCAGAAAGTGTATATCCTGATGAGACGGCTCGTCACGAGCCGGCTCATCTGGATCTACATTATTTACCAATACCACTACACAGGTCTGTACTGTTGAAAGTGTTAAGAAGTTTGCCTGAGTTTCTCTCATCTGCCGCCAGGGTCATTTGTTTGCCAACAGGCCACATTTCCTTGTGTATATCTGTAGCTGATTTCACCAAAATTGCAAAGTATACTTATCTAGGGAGTAATCATTTATTTTTCCCGAAATGCATTATTTCATATAGAACTAACGCATATATTTGATGATTAAAAGTGTGCAGAATTATTATACTGAATTTATTACATTATCACGATTATCACAGCCAAAATGGCTGTGATAATGTAATAAATTAAGTATAATAAAAATTAATAAATTTATCCTTAAAGTGAAAATTTCTCCCTCAAAATATACTTTGCTAGATCTGGTTATACCCCTTATATGAGTAATATGATTATTCCTAATCCTATTAATTTTAGGTGAAGGGGCCAAGTGGCTTTGGTGTGATATGGACCTGGCACCAGGAAAGGTTACTCTATACTAATTTCAGGGGTAAATATATGTATTTGTCTGGATGAAAATAGTCCGTTCTGAGACCCGATTTGGCCCTCATGTACGTCTTTGGCTTTCTTGTATGCCAGAGTTTATCTGATTATTCCCCTAATATAAGTATTAAATATGATTACCGGTATTCGTAATCATATTAATTTTAAGGGAAGGGGCCAAATGGCTTTGGTGACCTGGCACCAGGTCAGGTTATTCTAATTTCTGGGCTGACTATATGTGACTGACCAGTAGCCGATTTCATCAACATTGCAAAGTATACTTTTCTAGCAAAGTATACATTGAGGGAGTAATCATTTATTTTTCCGGAAATGCATTATTTCATATAGAACTAACCACTGCATATATTTGATGATTACAAGTATGCAGAATTATTATACTGAATGTATTACATTATCACAGCCAAAATGGCTGTGATAATGTAATAAATTCAGTATAATAAAAATTAATAAATTTATCCTAAAATTGAAAATTTCTCCCTCAAAGTATACTTTGCTAGAAAAGTATACTTTGCAATGTTGGTGAAATTGGCTACTGGCCTTAAACCGTAGCTGTTGATAGGTCGTTAAACAGCAACAACAACATTTTCCACAAATTTGGCAGCAATTTCATAGCACATGCAGCTTTGTTCTGTGACTTTTTTTAAGTTCAGCGATATTTACGGAAAACATATTTGTTTGAAATCAATAAAAGGTACCCAATTCTATTTGAGCCCACATCTAGGGAGCCCCGCAGTGGACGTAGAATTTTTTTTTTATTAATTCGTTCCCACAAAATTACAATTTCCCTCAATTTAACAATTCGTTACCTCAATTTAACAATTTGTTCCAACGGGAACAAATTGTTATATCTTGGGAACTAATTGTTATTCGAGGGAACAAGTTGTTAATTCGAGGGAACGAATTGTTAAATTAAGGGAACGAATTGTCATTTTGTGGGAATGAATTGTTAATTAGAGGGAACAAATTGTTATATCGTGGGAAAAATTGTTAAATTGAGGGATCAAATTTTTATTTTGTGGGAACGAATTAATAAAAATAAATCCATGTCCCCTGCAGTGCTCCGTACATATCTGTTTCACTAAGTTGAGGTGGAAGATAATTGAACACAATACTGCAGGAGTGGTATAACTCATGGATTTATTGTTTTATCCAATGACGCTTGTATCATGACTATAAAGACTATAAATAAATAAATATGTATAAAGTTTAATGAAAAATGAAATAGCATCCTAAACCAACCCAACCTGCCCAACTCCCACCCACAAATTACAAATGAAATAGTTGGCCACATCAAGGAACTATTTGATTCTCCAATACTGTAAATAAGATGCAAAGTTTGTTGCCAAACGTATAAAACATAGTTTTCCTATTAAATCATAAAACACATACCAGGGGCCGTTTCACTAAACTTCGTACGACTAAAATGTTCGTAAGTGCAAAATTATGATAGTCTGTAAAGTTCCCATTAACAGTGTTTTCTTGAAAACAATTATTGGATTTACATTTATTGAGCATAGGCTGCATATGCAGCCTATGCTCAATAAATGTAAATCCATCAATTGAAATCTCCAGACGATCCTAAATTTGGACTTACGAACATTTTAGTCGTAAGAAGTTTAGTGAAACGAGCCCCAGTAGCCTATTTCACCAACATTGCAAAGTATACTTTTCTAGCAAAGTATATGTTGAGGGAGTAATCATTTATTTTTCCCGAAATGCATTATTTCATATAGAACAAACGACTCATATATTTGATGATTAAAAGTATGCAGACTTATTATACTGAATTTATTACATTATCACAGCCAAAATGATAATGTAATAAATTCAGTATAATAAAATTAATAAATTTATCCTAAAATTGAAAATTTCTCCCTCAAAGTATACTTTGCTAGAAAAGTATACTTTGCAATGTTGGTGAAATAGGCTACTGGTCATTGGTCATGAATAACTACATGCCATATGAAAATATCATATAAAAATATTACATGTACATGTATTTTTGTTGGCACATCTAAGAACTAGGAATAAATTCATCTAAACGCACACCCCCAGAAGGCTTGCAGAATTCAAATGAGTGGGTTGGGTGGGCAGAGCTCCAGATAAGGTGCGTATTGGCGTATTTTAACCACTTATTTTAACAGAATACACATTGATTGTCAAAAGTGTTGTACAAAATACTCACAGCAATGTGAAAATACGCATTTATTTTCAAATTGAGTAGTGAAAACACGTTAATAAAGTTGTAAATTTACTTTGTTGAGTTGCAAAAAGCAAACAGCAAACAGTGTTTGCTTTTTGCAGCTCAAATAAGTGAATTTTTAAATTGGTTTTATTTTTTATCATTTGTTCCCTATTTAATAAGGAAGAACATAAATAAGACATTAGTAAAAATGAAATTTGAAATATAGCGGTATACTACTCTTACACAACTTATCTGGAGCTCTGGGTGGGGTGATTCAGAATCTGAACCCCACCCGACCGACCCATTTAATTCAAGCCAATATTGGAGAACCAAACCATTACTTAACATGACCTAAAAACAAGGAAAAATTATGCGTTTCGTTTCCGCGTCTTTTTCTTCTTCGGTTTTAGTTTCGAGTTGAGGATTTCCTGTCCCTGGCGTTTGATGTCGTCGCGTGACGTGAAGCCTTCCTTCTCCTGGTCGTGGTCGAAGTGGAACTCGTCCGAGTCACTGAGGTCGTCCAAGTCGATTCGGATACGGATGTTGTCTTGGGGCAATCGTGTCTCCAGGTACGTGTGTAGCTGCAATAGACGGGGACCCATTTCACTTCGATTCGTATGGCTATGTCAGTACAAGGGATGGGCTGTGGCTCAGGGGTAGAATATAGAACTTCAATACTGAAGGTTTGCGAGTTCAGAACCTCTCCTGGGGCATGAAAAATACTTTCATAATATTTCCATCCCACTGGTCTGTCGGATGAGACTTTAAACTGTCTCTATATGACCCGAGCTGTTGGTGGGACGTTGAACCCATACACTTTCACTTTTTTTGTCCGTGCAAATTTGCAATGTACAATAATTCCAACACAACAATATTTACACAATTCCCTAACATTTGATTGGCCCGTAGCAAGTCTCTGTCCAAAATTTATATCCCAATAAACTCCCACGCCGAACTACTTTCCGTAACCGTGAGGAGCAGTTAAAGTAATTCTTAAGAAAACGGAAAATAAACACATTTTCTTGATGAATTTATTTCAAATGCTGGAATTATAAGGAATGAATGGCCTTTTTGTTTCATTTATCGGGGATTTAAACTTGGAAAAGTCGCGGGAATACTGGTCGAGGCCTTCCGGCCTTCGTCCAGTATTCCCGCGACTTTTCCAAGTTTATACCCCAATAAATTGTGGGTGGCAGGTTGGGAGCACGCGATGGGTAATTTAACGATCGGGGTTCATCCTTACCGGAACCCCGACTGGAGACCTGATTTGGCCCTCACATACGTCTTTGGCATTTTGTATGTGACAGTTGAATCTGGTTATATCCCTTATATGAGTATTACGATATTCATAATCCTATTTTAGGGAAGGGGCCAAGTGACTTGGTGTGGTATGGATCTGGCACCAGGTCAGGTTATTCTAATTTCAGGGCTGAATATATTTGTTCTCGATGTAAATATTCCGTTCTGATTTTGGGATTTTCCCCCCAATGGAGCAGGTTAAAATGGGATCGAACCCGTTTGCCCGGCCTTACATGACCTTAGCTGTTGATAGGCCGTTAAACACTAATAAACAAACAAACCCCGATAAATTCCACAAAAAGGCCATCCATTCCTATAGTAACATTTACACTTACAGCCGATGCTAACCAATCTTCTGTGGATGTCTCGACATTTGATGATGTGGACATGTATGTGGAAATTGGTAGCATTAACCCTTTCAACCCTAAGGAACTGGTGCCCGTTTCACTAAACTTCCTACGACTAAAATGTTCGTAAGTGCAAAATTATGATAGTCTGTAAATTTCACATTATCACTGTTTTCTTGTAAATAATTGTTGGATTTACATTTATTGAGCATAGGCTGCATATGCAGCCTATGCTCAATAAATTTAAATCCATCAATTGAAATTTGCAGACGATTCTAAATTTACGCTTACGAACATTTTAGTCGTAAGAAGTTTAGTGAAACGGCCCCCAGGAATGGACTGTGATATGCTAATGTTCCGACCAATCCAATGGTCACAAAATGATTTTCAGATTCGTCCATTTATGAAAAGGGGGTGTTTTTGTTCTCAAAAATATTAAAATTACTTTCAAAAAGTGCAGATCCTGATGAGACGGCTCGTTACGAGCCGGCTCATCTGGATCTGCACTTTTTGCATAAACCGATATAGCGTGATTTCGGGTTCAAACGGTTAATGACAATCTTTGTAAGAACTTGTTTTATCGCATGAACCTATTGCAACGGGACCCAGTGAAAAATCACAAGTTACTTGATTTTTCACGCTCGGTAACCAATTTGGTTTGGAGCATGTGATGGGTAATTTAACGATCGAGATTCATCATTACCGGACACCAGTAGTCTATTTCACCAACATTGCAAAGTATACTTATCTAGCAAAGCATACTTTGAGGTAGAAATTTTCAATTTAAGGATAAGTTTATTAATTTTTATTATACTGAATTTATTACATTATCACAGCCATGCCTGTGATAATGTAATAAATTCAGCATAATAATTCTGCATACTTTTAATCATCAAATATATGCAGTCGTTAGTTCTATATGAAATAAATAAATGCATTTCGTGGAAAATAAATGATTACTCCCTCAAAGTATACTTTGCTAGATAAGTATACTTTGCAATTTTGATGAAATCGGCTACTGGTTTGGCCCTCAAGTATGTCTTTGGCTTTCTTGAATTTGAGAGTTGAATCTGATTATACCCCTTATAAGAGTAATCCTACTAGTATTACTTTTAGGGCAAAAGGCCAAGTGACTGTTGTGGTATGACCCTGGCACCAGCACAGGCGATTCTAGCGTGTCTTGGATGGTCAATTATTGTTTATATATACATAAAACACCTTTCTAAACAATGTACAAAACAATTCAAAAGTGCCCGGGTGTAAATATAATAATACTAAGTATTATTATATTTACACCCGGGCACTTTTGAATTGTTTTGTACATTGTTTAGAAAGGTGTTTTATGTATATACAAACAATAATTGACCATCCAAGACACGCTAGAATCGCCTGTGGGCACCAGGTGAGGTTATTCTAATTTCACAGACTCGAACTGATATAGTTATCTCGATGTAAATATTCCGTTCTGATTTTGGGATTTTCCCCCCAATGCAGCAGGTTAAATGCGTGATCGAGCCCGTTGGCCCGGCCTTAAATGACCTTAGCTGTAGATAGGCTGTTAAACACCAATAAATCAAACAAACATAAGTTACTTCCCTTAGAAGAATTTACAGGACATTCTTAAATGTACTATTGGCGGAATTTGTAGGTTTTCACATAACATTGCTAAGTTGAAAATTTCTGGCCAGTTTTTCGAATATCACGCTGATTTGTCGAGACCGAGTTGTGCTCGATTCACCATGCCAATTTCAAAATAACGTACAGCAGTCAGTGTGTGATTTATCATACGGATTTTTTGTCGCGCCCGCTTGTGGACAATGACATATAGTCGGCACATTGGTGTACGTGCGTACGTGCGTCCGTGCGTCCGTGTTAAAGTTTGTATACGATCGTTTTAAAATACGGTACGTATTATGTTTTACCACGGGCGGGTGGGCGGGCGGGCTTTCGGGCGGCGGTCAGAAAAACTGTATAGTTTGTGTACACAACTCCTCCGAAACCGTTCAGTCAATCGATGTGAAACTATACACACGTCTTCTACACATATTTAAGATGTGCACCTTGGGTGTTTTTATGCCGAATACATATATTTTAACAAAAATATCACCTTTTTAACTTTTTATCCAATTCTACATAATTTCTACTTTACACATCTATACCTAAATTAGTATACCTGTTTAGCACGAGAGGAAGAAATAATGCTATAGAGTTTCAAATTCTCATTAATGTTCTTGCCTTGGTGACAGCTTCACATTTCTGCATCTTCGCTGTCTGGTCCATCTTCGACGGGCGTATTTTGTGACTTACTGCACTCTTGTTGGGTAACGTTTTTCGGTATACTATCAAGCCTCGGCGGGCGCGACATGCGGGTCACAGCCGCCATCTACTGTCTGTTTCACGAAAGCTGCCCAAATATTACGGCTATATATATAAACAATTTAAAAACAATTTTTTTTTATAATATTAAATTAAAGGAAAATTTAAGAATGAGCCTCCTATTTATTTCGTGAAATTTGGTCAAATATTTATTTTATTGCGAAAAAACAGATTTCCCCATGTTAAATCCCCATATACATCTTCACATAGTTAAAATGGGGAAATTTTTAGAATTTCAGAAATACTGGACCGATTTTCAAAATGTAACTTTTGTTTTCTTAGTTACCGCGGTAGATCATTTCCAAGCTATCTAGACAGGTTTCGGAGTCAATTTCTATTATTATTTTTGTTTGACTCCTCCCACAGCTCCTCCACCTCCTTTCCCCCATGTTAAATTCCCATAGACAAATCAATTGTTCGTAATAAAATCAATAGTTGACCAAATTTCACGAAATAAAAAGAAGTCTCATTCTTAAATTTGGATGAAATTTAATATAAAAAAAAAAAACTGCATCGTTTATATGGCCGTAAAATTTGGGCAGGTTTCGTGAAACAGACAGTAGTTGTCATTTGTTACACAGTCAGGGAAATACTTTTTCAGAACAGCATACATTTGTATGATACATGTATATGAACATGGGATTGGATCCCGAGCTCAAACGATAGCGATTGGAGCTGCCATGACAAAGCTGTAAACTTTACATTATACCAGCAGTAACTCTGCAAAGCTCGCGTACCGTCCGTAGCATATGCTACGGACGGTACGCGAGCTTTGCAGAGTTACTGTCAGCAACTAGATCAGAATCTGCTAATCAATTATATCTGGCCTACTGTTTGTTCCATGTTTTTCCGCCGACAACCTTTTGGTCATTAATCACATTCAATCAAAAAATATTTAATGAAAGTACTTTTTCATCGACACATGGGGGCCAACAATAGATATTTTAAATGAATTTTGGAATTTGTGGAGCGATTTTCAAAATCTAACTTTTTGTTTTCTTAGGTACATCATTTATTTCCAAGCGATCTAGCCAGGTTTCAGAGTCAGTTTCCAACTGTTTTTGTTTTTTGACTCCTCCCCCAGGTGCTCCAGCAGGCAGCTCCTTAATAGCCTCATGTTAAATTCCCATAGGAAAATATTATTTTTTTTCGCAATAAAATCAATATTTGATGAAATTTCATCAAATATTTTTTTGTTATTAATTAAAAAATATGTTTGAATATATTTTTAGATTTAATGTGTTTAATAGCCAAAAGCTTGTCGACAGCTAAATGTGGAACAGGTTAACCGTTTGTGTACCTTCTGATTGTCAATCTTCTGTAAAGCGGACTGGAGACCTTTCTTGAGGCCGAGGGACGTGAGTAGAAGGTCGAGCTTCCTGCCACATTGGGCCAAGTCCTCTACTGGGTGGCCGTTCGCAAAGTTGTGGTACGGCTGTAACACAACACTGGGGTCAGTAGTCAACTCGGCGTCGGCATGAATGGGTGTACATTAGTCTGAGATTATGAACCAGATTTTCAGAAGAACTGTCAACCGCTATGGGGAGGAAGTGTGTATCTGTACATGGCTAGCTCATTCGACAGAGCGATGGTACGGTAAACCAGACGTCACAGGTTCGAGTCCCGGGTTGGGCGCACATTTTTCTCGCTGTGTGATAGGACCGGCACAATTCCGAAGGTGACTATAGTATGGTGTCCATCGGACAACCTACAAAAAGTTTAGGAAAATCCTATTGTCTTGGAACATATAGTGCGGTGCGAAACACCATGGCTATATGTTAACCTGTGAGTCAACCCCCGAGTAAACCCTTGATTACAAGCGTCGTTCCCCCCCCCATGTTAAATTCCCAAAGAAAAATCGTTTTTTATGCCCCCACCAATTTATCGGGGTTGGGGGTGGCATTATGTCTTACCCCTGTCCGTCCGTGTATCCGTAAGGCAAATGCGTTTAAGTTTACAATAACTCCTTCACCAATTTCAAAAATATTTTCCCACAATGTCTGTCTAGGGATGGTGCTTTATTTTGCATATGACCCAAACACCCAATGTCGATGTATCTTGGGACTTATGTTCACCTTGTTTGTAAGGCAAATGCGTTTAGTTTTTAATGTTTTCTCAACTCCTCAACTCCTTCACCAATTTCAATAATATTTGCCCACAATGTCTGTCAAGGGATGCTGCTTTGTTTTGCATACGACCCATGCCCGAACATCCAAGGTCACTGGTTACTTATGTTCACTTTGTCTGCAAGGCAAATGTGTTAAGTTTTTAATCTTTTCTCAATAACTCCCTTAACTCCTTCACCAATTTTAATAATATTTGCACACAATGTCTGTCTAGGGATTAGCTACATAATAACGATGCCCTTTTTGTTGCGCCTGCTTTAGCAGAGGCGCGACTATAATCGGCGCTTTTTCTGTCGTCCGCGTCGTCGTCGTCCGCGTCGTCTGGTTTTTTTTGTAAGGCAAAAAAGTTATTGTTTTTTCACAATATCTCTTTAACCCCTTGCCAGACTTTGATAATATTTCACATCAATGTTTGTTTAGGGATGATGCTTCATTACGCACACCCCCACATCCAAATTCTCAAGGTCAAGTTCATTTATTTACTTATAATGTTCACGGTAAAATGCCTCGGCAGGCGCGATACCGCTTCCGTGGCGGAATTCTTGTATTATCAAGGCTGCTGGTGGGGGCATCCGTGTTCTATGAACACATTTTCTAGTTGTGTAATTAAGGATATACTGTACCACCTCCACACACACGTACCGGTTTCAACTGGACGTCCTTGAGTTTCTCGAAGAGTGTGGCGATGCCGGACTGGAGGTTGATGAGAAGTTTGTCGTGGTACTGGAACTCCTGGACGGTCAGATTACATTTGCTCTCCGCTGCCCGCAGGTACTCCGCCATCTCCTCCACCACTATCCGGCCCCTGGTGGCGAGGTAAATATAAGGTTCGACCATGCCCAGTCGTGGGTAAACGTTTGCCGTGGCACTCGGGAACTGTTTGAACCCGCGGCCGTAGGTCGGCTGGACATGGTCGAACGTTATTGTTACATTTCCGTTGAAAATATCGTGTAAATTGAGCATATGTGCAGTACTTTCGGTAATTTGATAATCTGCTCCATTCAAACAGCTGATTTACACATACATGTTCCGGGACCATTTTTCACGCCGCGTGATGCAACACCATTTTCAAAATTTCAAAATTTCTGTGCGACCATTGTGAACTGGTGTGGTGATGTAATGGCGCGCTCTAGTAACATCATGAGACACATGCATTGCGTAGGTGTTGGCCTGGCCCCGGAATGAGCATTGTCTACAGCCATGGTCAAACGTTTGAACACGGCTGTGAGCAGTGTCAAACAACGGCAGTCGTGTAACAATGTAGAATATACCCATAATGTGTAGAAAATATTAAATTACCTCTCTTGTGTGTATATGTTTTCACATTAGCAACATCACATACATTTACGTCGGTGTTGCTGTGCGTGTCGGCTTGCGCCAATCAGTCCTTGATGACATGAGATTAGCCAAGAAAATAATCCAGTATACAAATGGTTTAAATATCATACAAAGAAAATACACATAGTTTAGGAAATAAAAATGGTAATTGAATAAATAGAGTTTTGGGAATTATTTTCATGTGAATCAATTAATTAGCACCATAGGATTTAGAAATATCAAGGGAATATATGTCCTGTATTTAAAATTATTAGTGGAATAAATTATATATCACAGTAATAATTATGCACAATTAGTACAACACTAATAATAATAATGAATTTATCAGATCTCTATTTATCAGAGCTCTATTTATTAGAGCTCTATCAGAGCTCTATTTTCAGCTTGGGCCAATATAAGGGAGATAATTCCTGAGAATGGACCAGTGGGACACCCTGATCATCATATGATTTAAACATAATAGTTTCCAATGTGATAACATATCGATAAGGTCGTAAGTGCTATGCTTTAGCATAGCAGTTACGACCTTATGTTACTAGACCATCGATATAGTTGAATATTCCATCATGATTACTGTGTGATAACATATATTGTTGCATGACTGCCGTCGTTTAACACCGCTCACAACCATGTTCATACACGTGCTGTTTGACCATGGCTGTAGACAATGCCTATTCCGGGGCCAAGCCAGCACCTACGTAATGCAAGTGTATCAGGACGTTACTAGAATTCACCATTACGTCATCAGACCAGTCAACGGTTACACTGAACTTTTGAAATTGGCGCGACTGCATCACGAGACGTGTACTGCTGTCCCGGATTATGCATGTGTAAATCAGCTGTTTTAATGGCGCAGATTACCAAAGTATCGAAAGTACTGCATAAATACTCAAATTACACGATATTTCCGTCAGAAAATGTAACAATAACGTTTGACAATGTCCAGCAGTGGGTAAACCGTAACGTTTGCCGTGGAACTCGGGAACTGTTTGAACCCGCGGCCTACGGCCTTGGGGTTCAAACATTTCCCTCGTGCCACAGCAAACGTTTACCCACGGCTGGACATTGTTGAACATTCCATCATTAGTGTTACCTATACAGCTCGGCCATCTTAAGGTACATGCCCACTTAGTAGCCACAACGTGTTCTTTATATCAGAGACATCATACATTAATTCACCATTACCCCACGTATTGATTGGCATTATTATACATGTTATATCACGTAAATTTCAACATTGATATCAGGGGCGATAACCGTGTTTCCTTAAAATGTTAACAGACATTATTACATGTATTTATTCTCTGTAGTTATTTTTTGGTGTGCAATTATCATACTTTATAATCTGTCGAAAAAAGAAAAAAAAATTCAGGTGACGCAGTTAATTAGTATAATTAATTAAAAAATATCATGCCTCATTTGCATATGAAAATAGATAATATATGAAGATAGATAATATAACTTTAATAAAATTTTATTGAAAATGTTAGATTGGCTGCGACATACTGGGTGCATGGGGAGTGGAAACTCACTTCTGTATCTGGCGTTCGCTCGTGAACTTCATCTCCTCGAAGACTGTGCGTAACTTGTTGATCTCCTCGAGCACCTTGTTGCGCTTCACTAGTTTCTCCTTCTCAATGGCGCGGAGCTGCTGGAATGTGTTGCCCTGGTTGGCCAGTCGGTACACGATGTCCTGGGACGAGAGAATGATCCAGTGGAATCTCTCTAAGCCGGACACCCTGGGGACCTCCCAGGGTGTCTGGCTTAGAGAGGTTCCACGGAGATTCGGGCATGTAAGCAATACAAGACACATGCGCGTGCTTTGCAATTATGAAAATGCATTATCACTTGACATGAAATACCATGAATACCGCCACAATTGAATATTCTTTGGTGTGTTATTTGTCCGGTTTAGAGAGATTCAACTGTAAATGTGGCTTTGACTGGAGAAAGGGGCTTATGTGACCAGTGTAACTCCTGATCAAATGGCACACTCTTGTAGCCTGATAACGATCTATGTTGCTTGTTGGAAGCATAACGTGTTGTTTCCAGGGGGTCGACTCTCAGTAGTCGGGTGAGAGGGTGGTGTGGGGTTGTGCAATTGTGGGTGGTTGGTCGGGCGAACGTGACGGCGTAAATTAACGGAGGGGGGCCAAGTGATTCTGGTGTGGCGAGGACCTGGCATCAGATCAGGATTATTCTGATTTCATGGCTGAATATATAGTTTTTTTATTGTAAATATTCAGTTCTGATTTTGGGATTTCCCCCCTCCCCCCATTTGTACAGGTACTTGAACATGTACTTGTACAGGTAATATATGGGATTTAGTACTAAACCCATTGACCCGGCCTTAAATGACCGTAGCTGTTGATAGGCCGTTAAACCCCAACAAACAAAACTGTATGTGCAATTTGCGGCATTCTAAAGCATTTTAGAGCTATAATTACCAATAATCATACTTGCATCCAAAAGTTAAAACTGAAAGGGACTTCGTTCGCATGGGAACGAACCCGCTTTCAGTTTTAATTGCACCCAAAAGTTAAAACTGAAAGGGAGTCCATTCCCATGCGAACGAACCCTATTCAGTTTTAACTTTTGGGTGCAAATATGATTATTGGTAATTATAGCTCTAAAATGCTTTAGAACGCCGCAAATGGCGAACAGTGCAGATCCTGAATCAGACTGTAAGCCATAAGCCGTATTTCTCCAGTCACCTCCACATATAATTATGCATAGACCTGTCTTATAAATAGGTTACCGAACTTGGAAGATCCAAAGTCACGTCCCTTCTAACAACTTCCGGAGCATGTTGGTTGAATGTCTCTTAGTAACGTCAAACTGACAAACTCCGGCAATTCTAACAGCAATGATGCCCCAGATAGTGTGATATAGTCGGTACATTGACATGTAATATGTCCATCCATATGTATGTACGTACGTAGGTACCCGTATGCAGGCCCGTACGCAGAGGGGGTGCGACGGGTGCGTACGCACCCCCCTAAATTCGCCGAGGTCCGCTATTTTTCAAACAGTAATCTCAACAAATCTTGAAATGCATTAATATACAGGTAATTTGCATGAAAATGTCACAATTTACCACCGTTGAAATCCGAATTTAAATGACATAAAATGCAGGAGAGTGCATTTCAGGCCATCTAGGTTTAAACAATTTGAGGGGGTGCGTCAGGGGCGAGCCCCATGTAGTGGCGCGAGTACGCTAGGTGGGTACCCCCCTAGCGTACTCGCGCCACTACATGGGGCTCGCCCCTGACGCACCCCCCCCCCCCCTCCCCCCCCCCCCCCCCCCCCTGACGCACCCCCAATAGAAAATCCTGCGTACGGGCCTGGTATGTACGTACACGTATGTGCGTCCAGGTTAAAGGTTTTAGTTAAAGTGTTTGGTTAAAGTATTTCAGTATATTATCAAAGTCTCGGCGGGCGCGACATGCGGGCTGCGGCCATCTTAGCTACGGTTATAAGACCACTACAAATATAATATAAGACTGCTACAAAATCCTGATATTTACAACTGGGTGATTTAATGATTTTAGGTAACAAGGCCAAGCTGACTTTCTTATGAAATCAGTCAACATGTTTAATAAATTTCGTATTCAATCAACACAAATGTTAGATTATAGTTATGGCATAAGCACAGCATCATATATTAATCACTCAACATATATTCTTTAGCAATCTCATTTGTATATTTATTACACTACTGTCTGTTCCATGTTTTGCTGACGACAAACTTTTGGCTATTAAAAACATTAAATTTAGAAAATATTTAAATGTACCGGTAAGTATTTTTTCATCAATAACCAAAAAATCACCCTCCCCAACAAATTTTATTTGATAAAATTCCATCATATAATGATTTTATTGCGAAAAAAATAAATTTCCTAAGGGAATTTAACATGTGGGAAAAGGAAGTGGAGCACATGAGGGAGGAGTAAAAAAAAAGAAGTGGAAATTGACTCTGAAACCTGGTTAGATAGCTTAGAAATGTTGTAACTAAGAAATGAAGTTAGATTTTGAAAATCGGTCGACAAATAAAAAAAAATATATTTTTAGCCCCCATGTTAAATTCCCATAGTTTTTTTCGCTATAAAATCAATATTTGATGGAATTTCATCGAATAAAAAGAAGTAGGGTGACATTTTTGTTATTGATAAAAGAGTACTTACATTTAAATATTTTTCAGGTTTAATGTGTTTAATAGCAAAAAGTTTGTGGAACAGACAGTAGTGTATTATAGCTTTAAATACAAGTTGTGTTATTACGCTGGAGATGCCAGTTTTGGTCGCGCCTGCTTGCGGACAACGCGATATAATCGGCACATTGGCGTACGAGTTAAAAGTTTTTGGGTATACTATCAAAGCCTCGGCGGCGTGACATGCGGGCCACGGCCATCTAGTATACAATACAATAACTCACATCCATGTCAGAGACGTTGATTGCTCTCTTGATTCTCTCGAAGGCATCTTCCAATGTGAGGATCTTCTCCTGACGTTCGGCCTTCTGCATCTGTAGTCTCGCCTGTCTCGAATCTGCAGGTAACATGCGGAATACCATTTGTTTTGGGAAACACATACAAATATATGGTTTCCCCACAACAGTGAGCGTGCCAATATTTATAAGGTTTGTATGGCAGTATTGGTTTAAGCACAATAACACACAATTCCACAGTATTTGGATACAATTTGTTTTGGGAAGCCCCTTTACTACAGTCTGTTTCACGAAAGCTACCCAAATTGTACGGCTATATAGACAATTCAAAAACAATATTATTTTCGATAATTTTAAATTAAAGGAAAATTTAAGAATGAGCCTTTTTTTTATTTCGTGAAATTTGGTCAAATATTGGTTTTATTACGAAAAATTGATTTCTCTATGGGAATTTAACATGGGGGAAAAAAGAGGTAAAGGAGTCTGGGAGGAGTCAAAAAACGATTTTTTTTTTGGAAATTGAATCCGAAACCTAGCTAGATAGCTTGGATATGATCTAAGAAAACAAAAGTTAAATTTTAAAAATCGGTCCAGTATTTCTAAAATTCCAAAAAATTTCCCCATGTTAAATCCCCATAGACATCTTCACTCCATGAAGATGTCTATGGGGATTTAACATGGGGAAATTGTTTTTTCGCAATAAAATCAATATTTTACCAAATTTTTCGAAATAAAAAGAAGGCTCATTCTTAAATTTTCCTTTAATTTAATATTATCCAAAAGAAATATTGCTTTTGAATTGTCTATATGGCCGTAAAATTTGGGCAGCTTTCGTGAAACAGACAGTAGGGCTTTCCCAAAGCAAATAGTGTCCAAATATTCAGGGTTATTGTACAGTAAAACTATGGAACAAAGCAAATGCTTATTTCATAGGCTATTAATAAACGTTGTGGTTTGCCCATGTAAGACACAGGTTGAAGTAAGGACCAAGGTCAATAAATGAAAAAAAATAAGCTAAACATTTTTTTTTACTCCCTCCTGGAGGGGGTAAAAAAATGTTTAGCTTATTTTTTTTCATTTATTGATGCTTTTAGGCATATTCAATGTATTTATAGACCTCGGTCCATTACTTCAACCTGTGATGTAAGAAGCTCAAAAATAGACCAAAACTGTTTAAATTTAGTCATTAATGCATTTTAATACAGCAAAAGGCATGGATCAGATGTAAATAAGAATAAATAACATTTCAGGCCTTTCCCCATCCCATTATGGTGCTGGGGTACCCCAGCGCATTAATTAAAAAAAACAAGGTACCACAGCGCTATAAATTTCAGATAGAATATAAAAAAGTTCCAATTTTGATAAGATTTAGTTTCAGTTCAATTTGATCATTGCAAGCACTATAAGAGTGTATTATAAGGTTTAATCATGTATTAAATGAGATATATGGGTATATGCCCAATTTAATAATTACGACTATCAAAATATGACGTTCACGGTGAAATACCCCAGTGCCTTAAATTATTTCTGGGGAAATGCCTGCATTTGTCAAGGTTAAAAAACATTGTTATTTCCATTATTAAAGAATGGCAATACAGTATGTACGGTTTCTGCTGGTATGACGTCATTATCGCATGCATTTACATCTGACAGTGTTGCTGTGTGTGCCTGTAGCCAATTTCACCAACATTGCAAAGTATATTTATCTAGCAAAGTATACTTTGAGGGAGAAATCTTCAATATAAGGATAAATTTATTAATTTTTATTATACTGAATTTATTACATTATCACAGCCATTATGGCTGTGATAATGTAATAATTTCAATATAATAATTCTGCATACTTTTAATCATCAAATATATGCAGTGATTAGTTCTATATGAAATAATGCATTTTGGGAAAAATAAATGATCACTGCCTCAAAGTATACTTTGCTAGATAAGTACACTTTGCAATTTTGATGAAATCAGCTACTGATCTTGCACGATTTCCATTTCACACACCTGAACAAATAAACGAATGTATAGAAGTAACATGATAATAATGGACCTGTGAATAAAGGCCAGCCATGGGAAGTGACAAATATGGCCTTTGTTCACAGGTGGTCTTTACAGCCAGGTGATTGCTATTCAGAGCTGGTCGACTGTACTTACCGCTTGTGTCACTAATTAACGCCACACGTTGCTGAAAAAAAAATGTTTATATTTATTAGTCTTTTGCAATATTACTGGGAAATATGCGAGTAAAACGTAATTTGCAAACAAGTGTAATCAGAATTAGCAGTTTCAGATGCAGCCTATGCTCAATAAATGTAAATCCAATAATTGTTTACAAGAAAACACTGTTAATGTCAAATTTGCATGTCATAATATTGCACATACGAACATTTTAATTGTACGAACTTGGAAGTTTAGTGAAACGGCCCCCTGGTACTGCACATCCTACTAGTGAAGATCCCTAGTTTGAGCCCCTTTCAGAATGTTTCCTGCAGAAATTGTGATGAGACCTGGGGGCTGTTTCACTAAACTTTGTACGACTAAAATGTTCGGAAGTGCAAAATTATGATAGTCTGTAAATTTCACATTAACAATGTTTTCTTGTAAACATTTATATTTATTGAGCATAGGCTGCATGCTCAATAAATGGCGGAAGAAGGTTGTCAATATTTAAATCTGTCTATAAGGAAAACACGCAGACAATGACAATATTTATTCTACAAACATTCTCTAAAATAAAATAAAAATAAATATTCATGAACTGTACATTGTAACAATTACCCTTTTCTCTGTCCTGTCGGCAATTTCCTTGCGTTTCTCGACATCCTTGCGCGTCTCGTTGAGCTGCTGGTCTCGTGCTCGCTTTGCCTGGTACATCACTCGCTCCATCGCGTGCAGATCCCGCTGTAACAGTAATGTAGGTTTGTCATAGTGTCACCCCTATTGACTTACCGGTATTTGATTTATGATACCCTTATTGGTATTTTTTCAACAATAATTTTTGTCGCGCCTTCTGCTAAAGACTATAGTCGCCGCTTTTTCCGTCGTCGTCGTCGTCGTCCGAAATGTCAAAAACGTTGTACAAGCTTCGTCATCATACTATAACTTTCATCTTATTTGACGCATATCTTCAATGTTTGGACACTTGATACATGTAAGCATTTGGAACACACTAATGGCGCCATTCACATGACCTTGACCTTTTTACATTCAAAATTTTGAAACACTTAGTCATTTTTGTACAAGCTTCTTCATCATGGAATAACTTTAATATTACTTGACGGATTTCTACAATAGTTGGACACTTGATACATGTGAGCATTTGGAACACACTCATGCCGCCATTATCATGACCTTGACCTTTTTCACCTTCATATTTTTGCGGAAACACGTAGCCATTTTTTTCTTCATCATCGTATAACATTAATATTACTTGATGAATTGCTTCAATATTTGGACACTTGGTACATGTAAGCATTTGGACCACACTCATTCTGCACTTAACATGACCTTGACCATTTTAACCTTCACATGGTTGTGGAAACACTTAGCCATTTGTTTATGTCAAACAGTTTTGTCAACCGTGACCCTTTTCATATTTTAAACATGCTCTTCTCGACTGTTTTTGTGATGCTAACTTTAGCACATGCCCATGATCATATTACGGTCAAATGCCTTGGCAGGCGCGACACCACTTCCGTGGCGGAATTCTTTGTTTTATTATCATTTTTACTTTCTTTTTTTCTAGATCAACCATAGGACAGCCTCGAGACCATGCTCAAAACGTCTTCCGGACCAGTGCATACCCGTGCATCTTCGCTCGACTTGATGGCTTTCTCGTTCATGCGTCTCAGTTCGGCCAGTTCCGTCTTGGAGTCTTTGAGGCGTTCTTCCAAAGTGTCTAGGATTGCCGGGTAGTTACGCACGTCCTACAGTGATTATAGGGTTAACTGTATTGTAATTTTCAAATTAGTGGCGTATATCAGAAAATTATAGGTCGGAAAATCTGTTTTAATCTAGCGTGTCGCCATTTAAACATGTTTTTCGACCTATCATTTTCTGATATACGCTGCAAATATCAAAATTACAATGTGGTTAACCTATTTCTAATGCACTCCTTTACTACTGGCGTAGGAATACATATTGAAATAATTTGCGAACGTTCATCAACAATGATATACCTGTAATGTATGACCATCAGCCAATCAGTAGCCTATTTCATGACCATTGCAAAGTATACTTTAGTAGCAAAGTATACTTTGAGGGAGAAATTTTCAATTTTATGATAAATTTATTAATTTTTATTATACTGAATTTATTACATTATCACAGCCAATTTGGCTGTGATAATGTAATAAATTCAGTATAATAATTCTGCATACTTTTAATCATGAAATATATGCATTTGTTAGTTTTATATGAAATAATGCAGTTCAGGAAAAATAAATGATTACTCCCTCAAAGTATACTTTGCTAGTAAAGTATACTTTGCAATGTTGATGAAATAGGCTACTGATTGCGTGATATTTATAGAGTGCATTAGAAACACAAACATATACCATGTGTAGATAGTTACATGGGTATGAGCAGCACATTGGGAGAAAAGAGGAAATTACTGTCAGTTCCACGTTTTGCTGCAGACGAACATTTGGCCATTAAACAAATTAAACAATATTTAAAAGTAAGTACTTTTTTATCAATAACAAAAAAGTCACACTCCCCCAAAAAAATTGTTTATGAAATTCCATCAAATATTGATTTTATTGGGAAAAAACGATTTTCCTATGGGAATTTAACATGGAGTGTCAATTTCCAAAACTTTTCGAAATTTACTCCGAAACCTGGCGAGATAGCTTGAAAACCGAATTTCATCAAATACATTTTTTTGCTGAGGGTGACTTTTTTGTTATTGATGAAAAAGTACTTTTAAATATTTTTAATATCTAATTTGTTTAATAGCCAAAAGTTCGTCGGCAGCAAAATGTGGAACAGACAGTGGTCGAAAAATGCACTGGTTTCTCGACGAGATGCCAATCAACACTACTACTTCCGATATTTACTTACAATGCTTAATTAAATATTGTTGGGCCATAACTACACTGGTCACAAAAATCATAAGCGCCAGTTCTCCAGTGACATGAACATATAGAGAATAGTAGGTTAGTGCCGTGAATGGGAAAAAATATCCGGCAAGGCTCAAGAATTTCTTTATTTCTCATCAGAAGTATATGTTGTGACCACTCATTTGAACCGTCTCGCCGAGACGGTTCAAATGAGTGGTCACAACATATACTTTGGTTCAGAAATAAGGAAAATAGATAGAGAATAGTAGGTTAGTGACGTGAATGGGAAAAAATATCTGGCAAGGCTCAGGAAACGGGATGGGCGAGGCTCTGCCGAGCACATCCCAATTCCGTGCCGCGCCAGATATTTTTTTCCCATTCACGGCAATAACCTACTATTCTATTTATCCCGTCAACACCTACAAATGGCTGTAAAATGCAAAAATAGTATTGACTGGATATCAAAAATGTTTCACGGCACCGTGTTTCACGGCACATACGCACTGTGTTGACGGGATAAATATACATTGTATGGTACCTCCTGCATTTTGTCCATGATGGCTTCGTATCTCCGTGTAATGTTCCTTGCAGCGCCAAACTTAATTGACGCCTTGTCCATTTCATTCTGAATTCGTCGGATTTCCTGAAACACCAACGGTGGCCATAATTACACAACCGCCTGCGTTAATCTTGCCCAGATAATCAACGTTTCTGCTGGCAACGCCAATTTCCAATAACTCAATTTGATTGACTTAGCCTGAGCTGTAGCAAAGCTCAGGCTCAGTCAATCAAGCTTTTTATGACCACTAGAACACAAATATTGGTGTTTCTCATATTGGGTTAAGTAGGATGAAGTTTGACTATGCTAAGACCAGTCTTATAAATAGGTTACCAATTTGGAAAATCACAAGTACCAGTAGCAGAGTTCTGTAGCCTATTTCATCAACATTGCAAAGTATACTTTAGTAGCAAAGTATACTTTGAGGGAGAAATTTTCAATTTTATGATAAATTTATTAATTTTTATTATACTGAATTTATTACATTATCACAGCCAATTTGGCTGTGATAATGTAATAAATTCAGTATAATAATTCTGCATATTTTTAATCATGAAATATATGCATTTGTTAGTTCTATATGAAATAATGCATTTCAGGAAAAATAAATGATTACTCCCTCAAAGTATACTTTGCTAGTAAAGTATACTTTGCAATGTTGATGAAATAGGCTACTGGGGTCATTCTTACGGAGCCCCGCAGGGGACGTAGAATTCCCACTAAATAACAATTCGTTCCCTCAATTTAACAATTCATTCCCACGAATTAACAATTCGTTCCCACGAACTAACAATTTGTGGGAATGAATTGTTATATCGTTGGAGCGAATTGTTAATTCGAGGGAACGAATTGTTCAATTGAGGCAACGAATTGTCATTTCGTGGGAATAAATTGTCAATTCGAGGAAACAAATTGTTATATTGTGGGAACTAATTAATAAAAAAAAATCCATGTCCCTTATGGGACTCCATACATTCTTGATGTTAAGAGTTTTATTTGCTGAATTTGTCAGTTTGACTTCTATGGAACGCCAAATGTACATAAACTCAAATAAATAGCTCTAAATAATTATAGCTAGCATTATATATTTAGAGCTAGCTCCAAATCATTTGAAGAGCTCACTAAATCATTTTCAGCTAGCTCTAAATATTTAATCCTTGCTCGTATTATTTACAGGTAGAATTAATTATTTGAGTTTATGTAGATTTGGTGTTCCATAGACATCATGTGATGTCAAACCATGTTGTACTTCAGTTTCTAAAACAGTTCGGCAACTTATATACAAGTCTGGGGGCCGTTTCACTAAACTTTGTACGACTAAAATGTTCGTAAGTGCAAAATTAGGATCGTCTGTAAATTTCGTATTAACAATGTTTTTTTGTAAACAATTATTGGATTTACATTTATTGAGCATAGGCTGCATATGCAGCCTATGCTCAATAAATGTAAATCCATCAATTGAAATTTCCAGATGATCCTAAATTTTCACTTACAAACATTTTAGTCGTACGAAGTTCAGTGAAACGGGCCCCTGGTCTATATTGTATACAATACCGATTCGCGTTGTTCGTCGTAGTCGGTGGTGTTGATGACTCGCTTCTGTTCTAGTTCATTCTCCAAATCCTCCAGCTTCTGTTCCCGGGACTGGCGCTCGTGGCGCACCTCGTTCAGGCGGTTACTTTGTTCACAAACCTTCACGTCCATCACTATTACCGCTTTCTGTTGGAGAGATACAAGACATTTTAAGGCTGCAAATGTATTTGTGATACTAAAAGAGCTCCAGGTTATCTGCGTATTTGCTTAAATACCCAATTAAAATTGCCAAAAACCAAATTGAAATTAGAAGTAGTGAGTATCAAAAAGCAATAAAGATTTTGTGGTACCTTTATCATGCTGCAGAAAGCAATAAACAGACCACAAATATAGAATATTTTTCTTGCTTTCCATGAAAACACATCTTGGTATTTCATTAGAACTTCTAATGAAATGTCAAGACATGTTTTCATTTCGAAGCAAACTATTCAATTAGTTCGGTCTGTTGATGTGAAAACAGTAGTCATTTTATATTACCCAATTAAAATTTTGAAATACCCAATTGCTTCAGAAATGATGGAGTGACAATACTCGATTACTAATTCCTTATCTGGAGCCCTGTATTAATTGCAAACAAGTTTGCTGATTTCATAAGAAGCGAGGCTATGCCGATCTCATTTACATATTTATTACATAGTCATAATACAGTGTGTCACATACAGTGTGTTATTACAATGTGAAATCATTTTTTTATGCAATAACATATAATATTGAGATTGCAGTCTCGTCGGACTGGAAACCGGAAGTGGGCGGACCGAATATCCGACTATTGATTGCTGAGGGGGGCATATAGAGGATATTCCATCGTACATTTTGAATAGCGGGAAATAATACACGAGTGTACGTCGGCTTCCGCGTAAGCAACAAGTGAGCGTAGCGAACGAGTTGCTTGCACGCACGCCGACGGACACGAATGTATTATTTCCGCTATTATTTCCACGGCGGATATATATGCACATTTAGTCTATTTTTTGAGATTATAATCAATTAATTGTGATGTGCGCATGAATAGTGATACAATGACGTGTTTTCCCGCGTTTTGACGTTACGTTGTGTAAACTTTTTGAAATCCAAATTACGCAGCTGTTTCTATGAACCAGATATATTTGAGTACATGTTTGGAATGTGTTCAATCACATTAACATTCTAGATTAGTCGAGACTCTTTCCAAATTTTCAAATAACTTTATTTTTGACTATAAATAAAAATTAAACATTTTGCATGGTAGCTCGTGGTTTCCAAGAAAACAGGCGCGCAATTACGGGTGTTCTCTTTCACGGTGTATTATTTGTAAGGAGTTGATTACGTGTTTTCTCTCACAGCGAAACCCGTGCAAATAATTTGCAAGAGTGTAATAAATAGTGTTACCGGCGTCCGTAACCTTAACGCTCCAATAAATGTCTTATAATAAGTTCTGTTCCCTTTTTCTGTATATTGTAGTATTGCAGAGCTACTTCCCGCAACTACCATGGTGTTACAGCTTCTCTATTATAATTAAATAATGTCCTTGGCGCACTTCTCTTATTTGAACAAGTGATACAATTTAGATATTTCCTTTTCATATATAGTACTTTAATAGCCTAGGGAATTTCAAACAGTAATTTATTCTAGAGAAAATGTATGGATGTGAATGGGTTTGCACCACCATCGTATAGTTGCCTCTGGATGATGATTGAGAAAATATGCAACTTTCAGTCTCTAGTTCCGCAAGTGATCAGTTTTTGTGGAGATATCATATTTCGGTACTTTCAGTACTTTTATTTTACTTAGTCTCGTACGAGACCAAGTGGTAATGGGATTTATTGTGTGTGCCACAGGTCCGAGTCTTCCACGTGTGGTCTACCTCGGCGGTGTATCTCTGCATGGATAGGAGCTCCTCCCGGCGGTGGTGGAACACGGTGCGGATCACCTTCTCATCCCCCTGAAACATATATGAGACGCGCCATGCGATTTTGTTCAATTGAGACACGCCATGTGCTTTTGTACATAAGAACCACAGACATAATAATTCCAGCACAAAAATATTTACGCAATTCTCTAACATTTGATTGGCCCGTAGCAAGTCTCTGTCCAAAATTTATATCCCAGTAAACTCCCATGCCGAACTACTTTCCGTAACCGTCAGGCGCAGTTAAAATAATTCTTAAGAAAACGGAAAATAAACACATTTTCTTGATTAATTTATTTCAAATGCTGGAATTATAAGGAATGAATGGCCTTTTTGTGGAATTTATCGGGGATATAAACTTGGAAAAGTCGCGGGAATACTGGACGAGGCCTTAAACAATTACAATTTTCGACTTTTCCAAGCTTATACCCCGATAAATTCCACAAAAAGGCCATTCATTCCTATAATAGCCAACAGGATGGTCTGATTTGTGGACGTTTAATATCTGCAGCCCCGCCCCGATCACCAGTATTTACTAACTTCCGCGTCTGTGGATGTGTTTCTAATTCCTCGGGTATGCCACCGCCCTCTACTTGCGGGAAGGAACTCTGCAGAATACTCCCGTATCGTCGGAGTTACTTCCCGCAACTAGCCGCCCCCAGCCCACGGACAATGCAATTGGAATCAAATTCGGGCGTGTTACGCGCCAAAGCTTAAACGTCTGTTGGTGACCAATGACATCGTGTTCCTTTGTCTCAGTCGACAGCCCAAATATATACCTACCCACAGGTGAGAGACTATACGAATATAATTCCAGCACAAAAATATTTACACAATTCCCTAACATTTGATTGGTCAGTAGCAAGTCTCTGTCCAGAATTTATATCCCAGTAAACTCCATGCCGAACTACTTTCCGTAACGGTCAGGCGCAGTTAAAATAATTCTTAAGAAAACGGAAAATAAACACATTTTCTTTATGAATTTATTTAAAATGCTGGAATTATAAGGAAGGAAGGCCTCGTCCAGTATTCCCGCGACTTTTCCAAGTTTATATCCCCGATAAATTCAACAAAAAGGCCATTCATTCCTATAATGAATGCCGTAAACAACGGCAAACCAAGCCAGTAAAAGTTGACTCGGGCCAGTAGAAATCACCAGCGTATGGAGCCCCACAGTGGATGTAGAATTCTTTTTTATTAATTCGTTCCCACGAAATAACAATTCGTTCCTACGAAATTACTATTATGGAGCCCAAAAGTTGTATCTATTCTGGAGCCTAAAACTGCCATTCTGTAACCACATTTCAAATATAAAATTTATGTAAAAAAAGTGATTTTGTCAAATAATTGATTTAGACTAGTTTTGCGCCAAGCCCTCGATATATGCTGTCTTATTGAATATGTTGTCTTATTGTTTTTGTGGTCAGTACCAACAGTGCACTCCGAGCTTTTCTTATGTGACTGATATACTATTACTTAAAACAAGTTCTTAAATATCACACAAAAACAATTTTTTTTTTATAAATGTTATTTTGTTTCGGTCTGTAGCCTATTTCACCAACATTGCAAAGTATACTTTTCTAGCAAAGTATACTTTGAGGGAGAAATTTTCAATTTTAGGATAAATTTATTAATTTTTATTATACTGAATTTATTACATTATCACAGCCATTATGGCTGTGATAATGTAATAAATTCAGTATAATAATTCTACATACTTTTAATCATCAATATATTCAGTCGTTAGTTCTATATGAAATAATGCTTTTCGGAAAAAATAAATGATTTCTCCCTCAAAGTATACTTTACTAGAAAAGTATACTTTGCAATTTTGATGAAATCGGCTACTGGTAAATTTTTGTCCGGTCTGGTAAAAATTTCAAGTTTACCAGACTCAAAGTCCTGTAAAATGTTGGCAATTTTCACCTGTGCATGTACCTACGTAGCTACAAGAGTTGCCTCCTTGTGGAGAGATAGCGTAGCAATTTTGTTTCTAGTACCTACCGTTATGCACTGAGAGACTTCCACCCGACGTTTCTTGTTATCCGTTCTCATCTTTGAGATTAGTTCATCAAACTTCAATTTCTTCACCTCGGAACTTTCATAAAATGCGTTGGCATCACGTTCTGAAATGTGGCTGTGACTGGAGAAGTGGGGTTTATGGGTTTTGGCGATGAGTGTAGATCCAGATCAGCCTGTGCATCCGCAGTCTGATCGGGATCTGCACTGTTCGCCATTCCATCAGTGAAACACCCGTCATGCATCAAACAAGCAATATAGACAATTGTAAAATATAAACTGGCTAATCAATATTGGACCAAATTTCTCAAAATAAAAAGACGGCTCATTCTTAAATTGTAATACAAAATAATATTATAAAAAAATATTGTTTTTGCATTGTGGATATAGCGTTAAAATTTGGGCAGATTTCGTGAAACAGACAGTAGGGCTGTCCCCCTTGATTTAGCAAACCAGTATAAACCAGGTGTATGATCACGTGGTTACAACAACAACAACAAGTACTGAAACTTCCAGAAGCCCTCCGATTCTGTACGTATTATTTTATTTGTGTCCTTATTATGTAACGGATTTTGATGAAATATGGTGCATCAAATGCGTCTTGTTAATCTGCATTTGGTGGTCTCGGTACTTTGGCCCAAACTTCTGTCGTTATTGCGAAGAATCTATTTCCGTTGTCTTCGCAAAAACGACATAAGTATGTGCCGAACTCCCGGGACCACCGAATGCAGCTCACGAAGACGCGTTTGCTGTTCTATATTTCATGAAAATCCGTTGCCTATTAAGGAATATATCAAATAATAGTTACTTTGGAGTGGGCGCGCTTTCAACACTTTCAACCATTGTTGTTGCTGTTGTAACCGCATGATCATGCACCTTGATATTAATCTTCAGAAAAGCATGCCGTGAGAGCAATATATACCTTTTAGATGTAGTTTTCCGCGCGTCTCGTCCACAATTGCTTGTAATGTACAGCCCACTTGGCCGTCACTCGATCCCGATGATGTTACTGGCATCTTCTCAAAAGGTCAAGGACAGGAAATCCTGAAATGCGACACTCATAGGCTGATACTTCAGTATTTTTTACATGCCCTCAGTGGGCATGTACAAAATACTGAAGTCTCAGCCTATGAGTGTCGCATTTCAGGATTTTCTGTTGGCACAAAATGCCAGTATTGATTGGCATTATTATATATTTATCAGACGAAAATTTCCACACTGATATCGGGGGCGATAACCGTGTTTCCTTAAAATGTTAACGGACATTACTATTTAGTATATACCTACCCATGAAATACATAGTTATACGATGTAAATAAAAGTCTTATGTTCTCATCGATGAAATATACAACTTCCGGTGAAAATACGACTACTTCCGCTATCTATATTATAATTAATAACGCGCATCTGCAGTGCCGAACGAATATAACATATATGTTCATCGAGTGGTGTGAAATATGGACATTTCACACCACTCATAGACATGTATGGCATATTCGTTGCAAAAATATGAATATCCTCTATTTATTCTCTATGTATTTTTCATTTACGACGTCGTTAATTAAGATATCGATTTTTCGTGAACGGCATCGTGTTCAGAGACATAAATCCTATCGGCATGCCAGTTTTCAGCCGGATCATACTTTAGAATAATACGGGCTACGGGTTTTATACGGAAGCCCATTAGGGCCACTACACTTTTTTTTTTATCTTTTCTTGAATTTTCGAGATATTTTCTTGAATTTTCAAGTTCTTTTCTTGAATTTTCAAGATATTTTCTTGAAAATTCAAGAAAAGATCTTGAAAATTCAAGAAAAAGATCTTGAAAATTCAAGAAAAGAATTTGAAAATTCAATTGACAACAATTCAAGAAAAAGATCTTGAAAATTCAAGAAAAGAATTTGAAAATTCAAGAAAACAATTTTCAAGAAAAGATCTTGAAAATTCAAGAAAAGAACTTGAAAATTCAAGAAAACATCTTGAATAAATGGAAATTAAAAAAAAGTGAAGTGGCCCTAATGGGCTTCCGTAGTTTTACGACCAGTGTAGTACGTAACTTAACGATACCAGTTACGTCATGCCACTACGTACGACCAGTGTAAATCCAGATCAGCATGTGTATTCACACAGTCTGATCAGGATCTGCACTGTTCGCCATTCTAACAATGAACGCCCGTCTAGTTCTGAGTACATATATCTACTGTCTGTTCCACATTTTGCTGCCACGAACTTTTGGCTAGTATATAAGCACATTAAATCGAAGTATATTTAAAAGTATGGGAATTTAACATGGGGCAAAAAGGAGGAGGACGAGGACCAGGAGGATCAAAAAACGAAACATTTTGTAAATTGACTCCGAAACCTGGCTAGATAGCTTCGAAATGATCTGACTAAGAAAACAAAAGTTAGATTTTGAAAAAAACATGCAACAGACAGTAGTTAAATTTCATTACATTACATTACATACTATATATAGTACAACCTGTTGCCTATAAAGCGGAAAACGTGCAGCTAACGTCCGCCATGCTTCTAATAAGCATTATGTACACCGTGTTCAGGCTGCACGAGTGTCAAGGTGTATGATCACGTGGTACTAACAACAACAACAGTGGCTGAAAATGTTGAAATATCACCCACTTCAAAGTAAGTATTATTTTATATTTTCCTTAATATGCAACGGATTTTGATGAAATATGGCGCAGCGAACGCGTCTTCGTGAGCTGCATTTGGTGGTCGAAGGAGTTTGGCACAGATTTATGTCGTTTTTGCGAAGAATCGATTTCCGTGTCGGAGACACGGAAATCGATTCTTCGCAAAAACGACAGAAGTTTGGGCGATAATACAGAGACCACCAAATGCAGCTTAACAAGACGCGTTTGATGCCCTTTTTTCATCAAAATTCGTTATGTAATAAGGACACTATAAAATAATACGTACTTTGAATAGGTACTTGTTGTTGTTGTTAGTACCACATGATCATACACCTGGAGTGTGTTACTGGTCATAAATCCCATATGTCCCTGCACAGCCACATTTATATCAGTTATCATGTAGTTGCGAACGGTAACTCTTGAAATCTACTCCCGTACCGTGCGTTCGCAACTAAGTTATCATGGTGAGCATCGTGAATCTCTTGCGGCTTGAGTGTGTCTTGTTAGTTTCCTGCGCGGATTGCATACGTCGTAAGCACATGCGATTGAACTCCCCACCAACATACTGTCATTTCGGCTAATTCTGCGCATCGGCTAACAGTAGCGGATTCAGCCCCCCCCCCCCTTCAACAACCCCCCCCCCCCCCCCCCCCCCCGGACCCCCCTACCCAACTCCCTCGCACCGCTCATTCGACGAACGAGCATATCCCGATTTATTTATTTATTTGTTTTTATTGTTAAGAAATATTGAGCGTAGAATGCAGGAAATGGTTTCCTCAATTCAAAAATGTTCATGTTCAGGGGGGGGGGGGGGGGGGTGTGGGGGGGGGGGGGGGGGGGGGTTGGGGGGGCATGCTCCCGGACCCCCCTAGCCAACTCCCTCGCACCGCTCAGTCGACGAACGAGCATACCTCGTTCAAGTTCCATGTGCCCCCCCCCCTTGGTGAAATCCTGGATCCGCCACTGGCTATTCTCGTCAAATTTAGCCATGCGTACGTCATAATAAACTATGTGGATTTTGGAATGAACAAGCTGATTAATTGCTACACTGTGGCACAATTTATCACATTCCGATTGTTTGGTAAAAAGTTATTCCGAATATAGTCAAAATGTGTAAAATCCTCAGACCCTGCTGATGGAATAGCTGTCTTATTTACTAAATTAACTGTTAAACGAAGAAACTAACCTGCCATGATGTTACTGGATAGTTCTGCTTCAAGTTTAATACCAATTTTGTTATATAAGCTGATCCTCCAGCATGCTGCTCGCCATTTTGTTTACACTACCAGATGCGCAGCATTAGCCGATACAAATGTGACGTTGCAAACATGCATCATGTTGTTTCATACATCATATGCGTTGAATATTCAGGAAAGTTTGACTGAATATCGAGATGGTAATGCCATATAAATGTGTTTGGAAAGTCTTAGGTGCGCAGAATTAGCCGACACCATTGTACTCACATTAAATCACTCTATCTGGTCCGACTATACTAAATTTATAATATATATTATAGGGTGTGTAGGCGGGGGTTAGTTGTGAACCGTAATCTCTTGCAATGTACTCCCGTACCGTCCGTAGCTGGCTACGGACGGTACGGGAGTAGATTGCAAGACTTACCGTTCGCAACTACACTGTATGTTCCACGTTTTGCTGCCGACGAACTTTTGGCCATTAAACACATTAAATGTTAAAAATATATAAATGTAAGTAGTTTTTCATCAATAATTTTAAAAGTAACCCTCCCCAAAAAGAATTATTTGAAGAAATTCCATCAGATATTGATTTTATTGCGAAAAAACTATTTTCCTATGGGAATTTAACATGGGGGCTAAAAATATACTTTTTTTAAATACTTTTTTATTTGTCGACCGATTTTCTAATTCTTATTAACATCATTTCCACGCTATCTAACCAGGTTTCGGAGTCCATTTCCAATTTATTTATTTTTGACTCCTCCCCCACTAATTTCACGTCTTTTCCTCCCATAGGAAAATATTTTTTTCGCGATAAAATCAATATTTGATGGAATTTCATAACCAATATTTTTTGGGAGGGTGACTTTTTTGTTGTTTTATAATATTTACGAAAAAGAACTTAGATCTACAATTAATTTTTTTTTAGATTTAATGTGTTTAATAGCCAAACGTTCGTCGGCAGCTAACCGTAGAACAGATAATAGGCGGGGGTCTGGATATGGAGACGAGACTTCAATCGCTTGTGGTCGTAAGGTCCCTTTTTCTGCAGCCGAAATCATTTCCGTGCTACGGATGGTGAGGAACATAAACCAATGGGGGGTGCTCAATCTTGAGAGTCCAAAGGGCCCGATGTTGGTAGGGGAGTCAGGGGGCATTTTTTAAATCTCAGAGGCGTGAAACGCCATTTCCTGCATTCTCAGGGTCCAGTCTGAGGGCCAAAAGGGCCCGGTGTTGCTAGGGGGTACGCTCCCCATAAATTTTTGAAATTTAAAAGCGTGAAATCCAATTTCCTGTATTCTCAGGGCCCAGTCTTGAGTGCCCAAAGGGCCCGATGTTGCTAGGGAGGTCCGGGGTCATGCTCCCCTGGAAAATTTTGAAATCTAAGAGCCGTGAAACGCCATTTCCTGCATTCTCAGCAAGTTTGAGGATGAGAAAATGTGCTTTATTACATAATTATTGAGGGGGCCAGGCACCCCCTCCCCCCAACAAAATTACTTCCACCGCCCCTGGTATGATCATGATCATGATCACAACGGAATGAACATGAATAATAAATCATGATGAGTGAATCATGGAAAGACGTTCTCATCATCATATTGTGATAACAAAACACGAGAACAAATCTGTTGATGAAAAGTCAAGCATTGCGCCCCGCAATACTTTAAACACGAGCGTAAGGTATCTGGCTGATAATATAATTTTATCCCGTCAACACAGTGCGTATGTGCCGTGAAACACAGTGCCGTGAAACATTTTTGATATCCAGTCAATACTATTTTTACATTTTACAGCCATTTGTAGGTGTTGACGGGATAAATAGAATAGTAGATAGTGCCGTGAATGGGAAAAAATATCTGGCGCGGCACGGAAACGGGATGTGCTCGGCAGAGCCTCGCCCATCCCGTTTCCTGAGCCTTGCCAGATATTTTTTCCCATTCACGGCTCTAACCTACTATTCTCTATATCATAAACAGCGGTACTGAATAACTTACCTGGAAATAAAAAATAACGAAAGAAAATGGTTCCCTGAAAATGTTAGAACTTCCGTTTCTTCGCGTGCCTAAAAATAAAATGACGTCAGGTCATGAGGTGCGCGTGACGTGACGTTCAACTTCATAATGACGTCAATGACGTTGTACAAAGAGTTTAAAAAGCAGGTGCGTGACACGTAGATTTGACAGTCGACTCCAATCTAATTTTAGACTTAGTTGCGGGTAAAACGTCCGTAGCAGAATTGTGGCTGTGACTGAAGATTGTGATTGTTTCATATAGAACTAACTACTGCCTATATGTGATGATTAAAAGTAATAAGTAATATATAGACTGAATTTATGACATTATCACAGCCAAAATGTAATAAATTCAGTAAAATACAAATTGATAAAAAAATGAAAATTTCTCCCTCAAAGTATACTTTACTAGATAAGTAGATATATAGGGCCTACTTTGCAATTTTGCATCCGCACAGTTTGATCAGGATATGTACTGTTCCCATTTGATCAATGAAACACCCCGTCATGTAATGCTTCTAACAACTAAACAAGCAATATCAGTCTCCAGTAGCCTATTTCACCAACATTGCAAAGTATACTTTTCTAACAAAGTATACTTTGAGGGAGTAATCATTTATTTTTCCTGAAATACATTATTTCGTATAGAACTAACGACTGCATATATTTGATGATTAAAAGCATGCATAATTATTATACTGAATTTATTCCATTATCACAGCCAAATTGGCTGTGATAATGTAATAAATTCAGTATAATAAAAATTAATAAATTTATCCTAAAATTGAAAATCTCTCCCTCAAAGTATAAGTACACTTTGCAATGTTGGTGAAATAGGCTACTGGAGTGTGCTATTTCATCAGTAACTACACTGGGCAATAGCATTGATAGTTTGTGGCCGATATATGACGGTTTGCGAAATATATTGAAGAAATCAAATGTATTTGATACGGTGGCATAGAGATGACGTTTGCAACATTTATTTTATCTCGTGGCCACGACTTAGTATCTCGACATAGCTATGTCGTGGCCACAAGCCAGCTTAGCCAATCAGATCTGTCGCTCTATCGATGGCAAGCAAACAATGGTAAAATATGTTCGGCTGCTTATAACCAGACCTATCACGGTAGTGATGATATTCCCACACAAACGAAGCTCATCAAAATTCGACCTTTGCTCTCTAGCGACCTTCACCTCGGGCGTAGACATGTGGGTGTTGTACGCGATACATTGATCACCGCGACATGGTAAACATTTGTGCCAATTATTGTAAATATTCAGTTTTTATTTTGGGATTTTCCCCCCATTTGCACAGGTAATATATGGGTTTAGTACTGAACCCATTGACCCGGCTTTGGAGCGCCTTAAATGACCTTAGTTGTTAATAGGCCGGTAAACACCAACTAACAAACAGAGATTAATTTCAGAGGTTGAAACATTTTAAATATACGTTCAACTTGAACGTATATTTAAAATGTTTCAACCTCTGAAATTAATCTCTGTTTGTGTGTTGGTGTTACCTTCAAGTTGAACGTATATTTAAAATGTTTCAACCTCTGAAATTAATCTCTGTTTATTTGTTGGTGTTTACCGGCCTATTAACAGCTAAGTTCAAGTGTTAGATATGAATATACGTATGTCAAGCTTAACACACTTTACATCGTTATGAAACCATAATTGTGTAACAGTATGGTGCGCCGTGTAATCTTGTGCGATATGCCTATCAACAGCTAAGGTCAGTTAAGGCCAGGTCAATGGGTTTAGTACTAAATCCCATATATTACCTGTACAAGTACATGTACATATTCAAGTACATGTACAAGTGCACAAAGTTGATAATCTGGGCAAGCTTAACACAGGCGGTTTTTAGCCAGGTTCTTTTTGGAGAAAAATATTCAGGCTATTGGATTGGCGAAAGCCGGGCGGGCGGGCGGCGGGCGGCGTTCACAGTCAATGTTAAGTTTTCGTGTTTGAGTCCATTTCTTTGTTACTGTACCACACAGGACCAAGAAACGTCATAGCTTCATAACCAAGGGGTGCCCACCACATATCACTATCCAACATGTTACCTTTTTTTTTAGCTTGACCCATTTTTTTCCGCGCAGTCGACTTAGCCATTTTCAATGTTAACTTTTCGCGTTTACAATGTTAAGTTTTCGTGTTTAAGTCCATTTCTTTGGTACTGTACCACCTAGGACCACCAAGCTTTTACAGCTTCATAACCAAGGGTGCCCACCACATACAACTATCCAACATGTGACCATTTTTTTTACCTTGACATTATTTCTACGTAATTGACTTAGCCATTTTCAACGTTAACTTTTTAACGTACGTCTAGTTAAAGTTTTTTGGTTAAAGTGTTTTGTTATACTATATCTCTGCAACTGCTTTGCCCATTACCTTGATACTTCACATGGGTGTTTATCATCATTGTCGCGCCCGCTTGCGGAAAGAGCAATATAGTCGGCATTTTGGCATACGTCCGTCCGTCCGTCCGTCCGTACGTCCGTGTGTCCGGTTAAAGTATTTTGCTTAAAGTTTTTCCATCTACTATATCTCTTTTTTTAGTGTCCATGCCTCGCCCCAAGGCGCGACATGCAGGCCACGGCCATCTAGTCTACACAAAATGGGTAGACTTATGTTATGCAAGTGTCTATGCTTGGAAAAAAACTGGCCTTCGTGGCTTTGCCTCGTTTCTTGTTCAAGAATGTATGGAAGTGTCCTGGTGCCAATGTTAAAATATATGTATCTCCTAATTAGGAGATACTAAGTCATAATTAGGATATAATATCTCCTAATTAGGAGATAATGTCTCCTAATTAGGAGTTAGTATCTCCTAATTAGGAAATTAGCATTGACGCAAATAATAAGTCCTAATTATTAGATAGTAAGTCCTAATTCGGATATACTAAGTCCTAATTAGGAGAAAATAAGTAATAATTATGATATTCCAAGTCCTAATTAGGAGATGTATAAGTAATAATTATGATATGCCAAGTCCTAATTAGGAGATATATAAGTCCTAATTAGGAGATAGTAAGTCCCAATTAGGAGATAATATCTCTTAATTATGAGTTATTATCTCCTAATTAGGACTTAGTAGTATCTCCTAATTAGGAGATACAAATATTTTAGCATTGGCACCAGGACGCTTCCATAAGAATGCATTTGTTACAGGCATTACATGTGGGCTATTGCCTGAGTGGAAAACATCACACAGTCACCCTAATAAGCCTGTGTGGATGTGCAGTGCTATATGTAGTCTATTTCATCAAAATTGCAAAGTATACTTATCTAGTAAAGTATACTTTGAGGCAGAAATTTTCAATTTAAGTATACATTTATTATTGTGTATTATACTGAATGTATTACATTATCACAGCCAAATGGCTGTGATAATGTAATACATTCAGTAAATAATAATTCTGCAAACTTTTAATAATCAAATATATGCAGTGGTTAGTTCTATATGAAATAATGCATTTCGGGAAAAATAACTGATTACTCCCTCAAAGTATACTTTGCTAGATAAGTATACTTTGCAATGTTGGTGAAATAGGCTACTGGCTCATTGGTGATCAAAAGCCAGATGCAGTCGCAGACTATGGAGTAAGCTCTGAAACAAACGTTTACTAACGATTTATTCAAGAATTTTAGTTTAATAATATTCGATACGATATAAATATATGTAAAAATATGCTTATGAACAACAAACCCACGTTGTAATATTGGGTTTGTTGTTCACTAAGCAACATTCAACATATCATATAACTGCGGGAAGTGTATACAATGATAAAATATACATTTAAAGATTGCGATATACTCTGAAAATATCAAATATAGTGGTCTACAGTGCAACCTCTCTACAACAGCCACCCATGGGAAGACGCAAAACAGGCTGTTGTAGAGAGGTGTCTGTTGTAGAGAGGTTAATGCTGTTTATTTATTTTCTTCGATCATTCTCATCAAACACATGCTTTGGCAACATTTTAGACTCATTGTCAATGGAAATGATTCTAAAATGCTGTCAAAACATGTTTTTATTTAGAAAGAAGGCAAAGCAACAGCAGACGGCAATTTTCGTGCTCATCAGTCTAATGGTTAGATACAGAGGGAATCATCCATTTGGGATATAAAATAGCGGCTGTTATAGAGAGGGTGTTGTTGTAGAGAGGTGGCCGTTCGGGGAGGTTCGACTGTACAAAATTGATTTATAATAATTCAGACGGCAACAAATAAGCCTGTGCAGAGTGTATACAATATTTACATTACAATGTTCGCAACAAGTATAGACCGAATCAAGGTTTGTAAAATTGGAGGTCGTCGCATAATCCAAAATGGCGGTCGTAGAAATGTACGCCGTCAAATCCTTCAAATATATTCTTCTCACGAACCGCCAGACAGATTGCAACGAAACTTGACAGAAATGATCGACATTCAATGCTCTTCCTGTAGCCGATTTCATCAAAATTGCAAAGTATACTTTTCTAGCAAAGTATACTTAGAGGGAGTAATCATTTATTTTTCCTGAAATGCATTATTTCATATAAAACTAACAACTGCATATATTTGATGATTATAAGTATGCATAATTATTATACTGAATGTATTACATTATCACAGCCAAACTGGCTGTGATAATGTAATAAATTCAGTATAATAAAAATTAATAAATTTATCATAAAATTGAAAATTTCTCCCTCAAAGTATACTTTGCGAGAAAAGTATACTTTGCAATGTTGGTGAAATAGGCTACAGATATGTAAAAAAATGATATATAATATCGCTTTATTACATAACATACTAGGCTTTCAAGTGTAATAATTACACCATGCATTAAAATCATAACACACTACTGTTTGTTTCACGAAACCTTCCCAAATGTTACGGCCATATAAACAATGCAAACACAATGTGTGCTTTTTTTTCTCGACAATATTACATTAAAATATTTATCAAAGCCTTTTTTTAGTTTGTAAAATTTGGTCAAATATTTATTTTATTACAATAAATGTATTTCTAGCTGAGAATTTAACATGGAAGAAAAGAGCTGGAAGAGCTGCAGGAGGATTCAAATATAAATAATTGACCCTGACACATGGCTAGATAGCTCGGAAATGATCTAATTCAGAACACAAAAGTTAAATTTTTGAAATCGGTCCACTAATTTTAAAAATGTCCCTATGATTTAACATGGGATGGGGGGGGGGGGGGGTGGGGGGGGGGGATACAAGAATAAAAAAAAAAGGAAAAAAAAGGCTCATTCTGAATTTTTGATAACATTTTTTATAATAAAAAAATATTGTTTTTGCATTGTTTATATAGCCGTAATATTTGGACAGGTTTCGCGAAACAGACAGTAGTGCAATACAGTGGAATCTCAACGCGGACATCGCTATGATTTTGCAATCTAATATATACAGGATATTCATATTTTTGCAACGAATATGACATATATGTTCATCTCGTGGTGTGAACTGTCCATATTTCACTGAAACATGGACAGTTCACACCACGAGATGAACATATATGTCATATTCGTTGCAAAAATATGAATATCCTCTATTTATTATATACCGCTCCATGGAAATTAACAGTTTTTTAGACGGTAATGAATGTGTATTTGCAGCCTATTTGTAGTCCGGCGCTGCAGATGCGTGCTATGAATATAGATAGCGGAAGTAGTCGCATTTTCACCGGGAAGTTGTTTATTTCATCGATGAGAACATATGACTTTTATTTACATCGTATAACTATGTATTTCATGGGTACGTATATAATAAATTTAATGGTTTAACACGGTATTTATTAAAGTCACTAATTCACTGTAAAGAACTCGGGAAATTCTCGGGTGTTTATGAAAACAATACAATATAAAGTCGTGTAATACATATCATATTCAATATTCGTATACATGAAAGATCTGCCATTTTCTCCCATTTTCACACCGTGACAGGCCATGAAAATCAGGTTTGAAACTATTATGTATGCATTCTATATACATATAGAATCTTACATGAGTGACAGTTCAATATGATATTTATTAAACGAGTTTACTGATTCATAAATATAGTTTATGGATTCTTGTTGACTACACATGCATATGGTTTATTAATCATTCTAGTGATGCTTCTAGTAATTAAATTACAATGAGACTGGCATCAGTCTAACAACTTTGGTACTATTGTTATGTTGACTACACATGTATATGGTTTATTAATCATTCTAGTGATGCTTCTAGTAATTAAATTACAATGAGACTTGCATCAGTCTAACAAATTTCTTATTATTTTTATGAACAATTCGACCTTTTCTACGCCACCAGACATCAGTTCGTTTCCCAAGACATTGTGCTTTAAGTTAAACACGGATGGCACAAATTTATTGGTAACTCCTTCGTCGCACCTACGGAACACCTCCTTCACTAATTCTAAATCAAACTCAACACACCGCTCAGCAACATTCATCGTCGTTGCCGGTCCGTAATATATGGTTGGATTATCTTCAACACCGAGCATTGGTCCCGCTTCGCATCCATCAGAGTGACTTGTACGAGTTTCACTGGACATTCCTAGAGTGGTGTCAAATTCTGACTTTTCGCCGTCCGTACAATCCTGTGACTGCGGTAGATACACACTTCCCAAACCATCGCGCTTTGCTCTTTCCTCCACAGCGCTCAAGAATGACATCTTTAGTATATATGACGGTATGAGATTTTCTGCATTCTCAAACACTTCGATTTCATCTTCTGAGGACATGCTCCCTTGTGTAAGTTTGTAAAAAAGTTGTTCTTCCTCATAATTTTCATTTTCAAAATTTATCATCGGAAGAATGTTACACGTGACGAATGCCTTACACGCGATGTAGCTGTTTCTGATTTCCGCACGGAGCTGTCTGAATATCGCGGTTTCTGTGAGAGCCAATGAACACCGCCACAACTCTATCTCGCCACCCGCTGTCATCTTCGGCACGGCCACGCATGGGAGCCGCAACATATCTGAAGTCAAGAGAACCGAGTCTTTACGAGTCTGTTCCGGCCAATTCGGCAGTAGAATAGCGGGCACGATATCGATGTCTATATCCAGATGCTTGTACCTAGAACCCCTCCATCGCAGCGTTAATGTGGGATCTGTTGTGATTTCTATAGGCATAAGTCGTGGGTGCACTGGGAAAGTCGGGCTAAACAGAGCTGTCGTCAGTAATTCGGTAAACCCACAGGACATTTTGTGACATGTCATAGTAGTTGAACAAGAAAAGTTTAAGTATGGTTCTGATTCTGGTGTGGTCTTGATCATCATTTGCACGTAATCTGATATAGAATGCTGACTTTCTGTCGGAACATCATTCTCCACAATCTCGTTCAGTGTATGGAATTCACGCTTTGCTTTAATTGGAATACACAGTTCCTTTGCGTCCGCAGTGTCTGCATTCAGAAATATGGGCTCACAGTGTTTGCTGAATTCTTCTAGACAAAACATGAAATCGAACTCATCTGGAAATCTCGTTTTGGTGCCTTCTGATGTACTCCCTGCATGCAAGACAACACATTTGAAACGCGGGTCCACGTGTCCAATCCTTTCAGCCAGTGTTTGCATCATTCCCTCTATCGCTAGTTGAATTTCCCTCGCCTCGTCTTCGTCTGTCCCTCGTCCAAGTCCGGGAATGGTTAATAGTTCGGACACAAACCCTCTAGCGTCAGGCATCGATCTTTTTAAGCCTTTCTCTGAAATAATTAATTCAACGACCTCGTTTGATTTCAATAGCTTATTCCCAACATTAGATAACTCGTTGATGTGTTGTTCAGTACTTTCTTCCTCTAAGACATCAATGTGGTTCATGAGGATGGAATGCAAACCAGTGTTCCGTCTGAGTATAGCGATATCTATGCAAGTCTGGCCTAGCGCATCGTGTTGAGTAATGTCTGCACCGCGATCTAACATTAATGTGGCAAGGTCTTCTATTGTGTTGTCATTCCATGCTGCAAAATGGAGAGGGGATGACCGATTATTGTCCAATGATGTTATATCTGCCGCATTTGACAGCAAATGTTCAACGGAAATAATAGAATTGTTCAAACAAGCGACATGGAGAGGTGTAACACCAGTTATGTCTTTTAAATTAACATCAGAATTGGATTTCAACAGATGTACAACAGCATCTGTATTTTCAATGCTAACAGCATAATGTAAAGCCGTCTGTCCCCACACATCCACCGCATTAACCATAGCGTCATTTGTAACGAGACACATAATAACACCAGTGTTATCTTTGTTTAGCGCCGCATAGTGTAATGGAGTCCTTCCAAAATTATCGCTTTCATTAATACACACACACTGTTTTGTTATAATTTCAACAATCGATTTAATGCGACTTTCGGCAGCAATATGCAGAGCCGTCCTGCCTTTTGAATCTTTTAGAGTCCCGTATTCCGGTGTCAAGAGTAATGTGACAAATTCCGACATATCACCATCTTCATGCAAATATAATTTGTTAGCACACTCGTGTATTGGATAGTCCCCCTTGTTATCTACTATGTCCATTCTTGCGCCATTTGAAAGTAGCTCTCGTATTATTGTCAGGAGACACATATTACCACACGCGTAATGAAGTGGTGTCCGCCCAGAAAACGTTCGTACATTGATGTCGGCACCATTACTTAACAATAGCTTGATTACGTCTGCAGTAGAATCCTCACTACTACCATCACACGCCTCGTGTAAAGGTGTGACACCTTCATCATTCACTTCATTCACATGTATACCCTTCTGTATCAACAATTTGGCGACCTCGAACCGTTCTTGTCTGATAGACGTGTGGAGGGCGGTCTGCCCTTGTCGTTTCTATCATTAATATCCACCCCCTCGTGGAGCAACATTTCTACAATATTACGTGTTGCAGCAACGTGCAGTGGACTTTTCCAATCATCGATATATTCATCATTATCGTCACTAATGTCTGTATTTCTTTTCACTCGAGCGCCATTTGCTAGTAATGTACTAACAATGTTGTCGTTACCCTTCTTAGCAGCTACATACAAAGGCGTCTCTCCGAAAGGGTTCAGTTTGTCTACTTGTGTTTGATCCTCAGCTAACATTTGTCGAACCAGCGAAACATCGTTGTCAATAACTGCTGCGTATAGTTTATCTGTCTGCTTAGCTGCTGACTCGTTTTCTATCAGTTCACTAAAGAGTTTGCGTAGGCCCGATGAAAACTGGAACTCACGAGAAGCCATTTCTGTTGTTGTTTTCGGAATTAAAACGTACACATTATGTAGTACCGGTTATTACGGCATGCACACGCACTAAACAGTATGTTTGAAGTCGATTTTTACGTTTTCATTCAGTGTCAGTATCATGACACGTACTCGATCGCGCTAAAAAACCAAGTCCTGTTAAGTTGTCGTTTGTCTACCATTTCTGATGGCTGACGTGTTAGTTTCCGTTAACAAGATGGCGGATAGGTAATAGCAGAATAGCAGAATTACACCGTCATAGCTTAAGTATGCATAGCTTCAATTTACATATATGTATGCGCAAAACCACGAATAGTCAGTGTCGCACCGTGAGTGAATCAATTCCATCCACATTCACAATGTATCGACCTTAGTAACACGGGTACACAACCGCCTGTATTAATCCACCTCGAAGCATCTATTGGCAATGCCAACTAGCAATCAAGCAATTTGACCGTCTGAGCTTGAGATGTGCAACAGCTCGGGTTCAGACAATCAAACTGCTTGATTTCAAGCACATTATTCAAGTATTTTTAAATTAATTAGCAAGATTAGCACAGGCGGTAGTGCAATTTTCACTGGTTTGATGACAAAATAGGCTCCTTAATTTGGATAACACAAACTCGTATGCAGCGAATGTCTTTATCTGGCGGAATGTTATCACTGTTTAAATATTCGGGATCCATAACCACGACACGTTTCGACAGGTGAGCAGTTTATGCACGTGAGTCATGTGTGCACAAATATTGATATCGGTGTATGTAATAGTTACTGCCCTAAGCGGCTCGGTGTTTAATGGCCGCACATGTAGGTTGTTTAAGCACATGAACACCTCGATTAGGGCAGTAATTTACTTACACATCTACTTACTGACTACCGTTGGCTAGTATTCAGTGGAATTTTTGAGGTTCCATTTGCCATTAAAGGAACTGTCTATACAGTTATGACAGCCGATCAATAACAGCCAGGTACTCATGCTGACAGTGGGATTATACGTATCCCATTGACACATTTCTCATTATTATTTGTGTTTGATGTCTAACGTATACGAAGCAAGCACTCAATATGCTGTATAGTATGCATTGGCAAATGCTTGCATAAATCATGCTAATTCACAGAGAATACCAGGCTAGTGTAGTTTGAAATTCCAGTTTATCAGACAAGACTAGGCCGTTTCCGAGCCGAGCCTCATTATCTTGATATCGAAAGACACTAGACTAGATTTTTTTATCAGGTAACATTTTATGCTAGCCAATGATCAAATTTAAAACAGTTTTCGTTGTAAAGAACGCGGATTTGTTTACGTTACGTGATTAGTCTGACGTCGCTCGGTAACGTCATGGTACGTCGTTCGTCCAATAGAACGCCACTTTTTAATTAGTTGTAACCCAGATATTCGTATCAGGTCGACTCCTTATACGGTAGTATGTTATCAATCAGTATGTATTGGATCAATACAAAGCTCGTTTCCAGATAACAAATAAGTAAACAGTACAGTGGAACATCTCGAAAACCGTCACCCTGGGAGGTCCGCAGGGTGTCCAGCTTAGATAAGTACCACTGTAACAATAAATTGCAGCGTTAAACGAAACGTATGCCCTCGCTGTCTGCCTTGATAATAATAAAACAATCGGTGACCTTAACCTTGGGCGGTCGTACTGGCAGCGTTGATAATGAAATAAGTACTTTAACATTACTGCCTTACATTACATTTGTCTTATTACAAACAAGGTGAAAATAAGTCCACAGTGACCTTGACCTTGGGCGGTCGGATGTGGGTAGCATGCATAACAAAGCACACTCACAATGTGGCCAAATATTGTCAAAATCGGTGAAGTGGTTCTGTCAAAACATCGACGAAGTGATAAGCACCAGTCCATATAGAATATATTTGAATTTATGGGCCTCTCATCGCCTGGTGCAGTGCGTACAACTGTACATGCACGTGCAGCATATGAATGTATATATTTATTATTGGATGGTCAGTTATAATTAAAAGTCATTTACGAGGGGTGTTCAATAATTAATTTCCCAACACATACATGATCCCAATAAAATGAAATGACATTAATTTAATGAATGGAAACTTTTAGCATAATTTAAACAACAATCAAATTTAAAGACATGTGGTCGTAAGTAAGTGCATAAAGTGATGAAACGTGTTTAAAGTAGGAAGCAATAATTTAATGGTAGATTTACATGGACTGTCTTAACCAAATCGTTTAGCCACTGTATTTTCACATGCAGTTTCAGTAATAAACCAACTTACGTGATTGGCCTTAAGTGATTGATGCAGTTGTCATTCAACAATATAACATGCCCTTTTGTACGATTATAAAACTATTCTCAGTCAAAATACAGAAAATATCATAGTTGTATGATATTCCACGTGTACATGCATTTTATTATTATAATGCATAAATTTGACTTTCGTAGGTACCTAAAACATATTATGTCCTATGTTTGTATTACTGGGATCAAGTGAACAATGTTCTCGAGCCAAAAAAAGCGTTACAGCTATTTTATTGTATCTTAAATATGCACTGATCACACGTTATCAATAAGCATAGCTTAAGTTTGACTCGTATGTTCTAAAAGGCCGGCACTAGTTTATATTCAATATCATTATACAATAGAGTAATAAATGTGCAAATCAGACTGGTACAATAAAACACATTAGGTGACCAGTATATGCTTAGTATGGTGATGTGCTCCTGCAATAAAGCAAATATAACATTTGTGTTGATGTAATTTTATATTTATTAAAGCTCCTTGACTGATTTATAAAGAAACTCAGCATGGCCTCTTATGACATCAGTAAACTCGTTAATAAATATCATAGTAAATCAGTAAGATCCTTTCTCTTATATATATATTGCACTGTTTTTGAGACATGATAAAATATGCCACTTCACGAGTGGGTGTATGTTTATAACACTTTTCTGTTACTTACCGAACACCCCTCAATTATATCCCTATGTTTGCCGTTGACAATTGTCTTTCCACGTGCTAAACGATACATAAACAGAAATATACTGTAGACTACTTGTGGGAGATTCTTTCTTTCTTTCTTTCGGGGATTATGTGCAGGATCTTATTTTATTTATATATACATGTACATATAAATAATGGTATTTCGCAAAGCTGTTATGTTAAGAAGAAATATTTAATTTAAATATGGTGACATGGTGATAGAAATTGTTAGCAAATTCACTTACCTAGGTATTGTCTTTACAACTGGTGGCGCCTTTGCAGAAACCACAACTTCTTTATCTGGACAAGCACGTAAGGCCATATTTCAGTTAAATAAATATTTACAGAAATTTGCTAATGTACCCATTAAGCAAATTTTGGATTTGTTTGATAAACTTAGTGTACCTGTTTTACATTATGGTTCTGAGATTTGGGGGTTCACACAAGCGACTATTGTTGAAAGGGTTCAGTTGAGTTTTTGCAAAAATGTGTTAGGTGTAAAACAGTGCACACAAAATGATTTCATTTATGGAGAACTAGGACGCACTACTTTGATAGTGAGGAGGCATTTGCACATTATAAAATATTGGTTAAAACTATGTAATACCAATAACATAAAATATAATAAGATTGTTTATGATATGCTCGTAAATGACACTTATCGGTATCCAGCTAAAATTAACTGGGCCTCACTAGTTCGTGATTTGTTATTTCGGTTGGGTCTTGGATATGCTTGGATACACCAAGGCGTTGGAGATATAGATATATTGTTGTCACTTGTAAAACAACGACTAAGTGACGAATTTATACAAAACTGGAATGAAAGACTTCATGATAGCAGTAGAGCATTGTTTTACAATAACGTCGCAAGCTTTTCTTTTAAAGCATACTTAACTGATATCACAATTGCAAAATTAAGAATTTCTATGACACAGTTGCGAACATCATCACATCGCCTAGAAATCGAATCTGGGAGATGGACAAAACCAACTAAAACAACGATTGAAAATCGCATATGCTCTCTTTGTATGATACTAGAAGACGAATACAATTTTGTACTAGAATGTCCGAGGTATTTCGAGTTGCGTAAAACATATATTCTTAGGCGTTTGTGGATACGACCAAGCATGCTAAAATTCATAGAGTTGATTTGTTCAGTAAATAAAACAATCATCAGAAAGCTTGCATTCATAAGGCATTTGCCTTAAGAAACCACGTTTTATATCAAACGGTTTAACTGAAGTAAGCAAATGTTATTATATTGCAAGGCTATGCATCTTCTCCCCGTGTTAGAATTATTTTTGATGTTTTCACACCCCCCCCCCCCCCTTAATCTTAGACCAACATATTCCTAATGCCTTGGTATATCAAAATGAATGTGTATAAATATGTAAATGTATATTCTATGCCATTAGTCATGTATCCGTTTTGTATTTCATGTCTGTATATGTTGTACATGATCATGGGCCAGTTGGCTTATTGCAAATAAACTTATAAACAAATACAATCTACTTTTTTCCCCCGGTAACCAGTACCCATTTACAGCTGGGTGGACTGAAGCTATGTAAGGTAATATCCGCCATAATTATATTAGGCTTGATGCTTGCTGGCTGATGACATTCTAAGTTCTATCCGTCTTATTACAATTCTATGTGACTTGATGCTTGCTGGTTGATGACATTACAACTTGCTTTCATGTTATTTTATTCGTCATTCGTGTTATGACATTTGAACTCTTCTTGGTTGAAGTCTAAATTACATGCAATTCGGCTTGAAGCTTTATTTATGCGTACTGTTTCACTGCGTTTGTGTTGATTACATTATAAGTGGCTTGATGCTTCGTTGTTAGTGACATCTGGAGTTCCATTATTGATTATTGCATCGTTGTTTTGATATGCGCTTTGTTCGCTCGCTAAGCCACGTCCCTTGACAACAATAATTTCAACAGTAATTTGGGAACAACCATAATAATATAATATAGGGAGACATGGTTTTATTTATTCTTTCAATCTGATATTTTTCTGGCAAAATGAACATTGATTTTCCATTACCAGACGTACTAATTGACATTATTATGCTTTTTATATCAAACGCGAAATGTCAGTTTGATATCAGGTGCGATAACCGTGTTTCCTTAAAATGATAACGGAAACAACTATTTATTCCATTTATTTATTGTTTGATGTGCAATATCATACTTTATGATATGTCGATAAAAATATTTATTCAGCATTTAGTTGATATAAATAATTTAAAAATACTGCATCATTTGCATATGGAACTAGCTTGATACCACCGCGAGTCTCTATGAGTACATTAAAGATTACTAAATAATTATATCCGTCTGTAGCTGGCACTCGTAATTTTTAAAAGTGGTTGACCAGTTGCAATTATACACTTATTTAATTTCCATAAAGAAAGTTTGTACCTACTAGATGGGACCCCAGCTTCAACAATAATTAAATCTATATTTTAATTAGTCAAGATCCAGAGCAGAATGGGTGCAGGTTAATTGGAAAATAGGTCCCGACAACATACATAAGAAAAATGAAAGTAGCAGAGACTAGCAAAATGTGTGGTAACAGGTTAGTGTTTTAGGGAAAATCAATGGTGGTGGCCCACCTTAGTCTGATCCCGGACGGTTATTGGTTTGCATCGGTAACGGGCCAGTTTTACAGTCAACCTGTGTAAGTTACCATATGTGTAACTTACTATAAAAATGTGATTGTTTTCAAGTACGTACATATGTAATATAATTATGAGGATACATGTATGTATAAAACACATTAGTAAGTCAAACACCATACATACATATGCAATTCAGTTAATATAGGTTAGAGAATAATAAGTGGTGCAAAATCGTTAAGGGGGTTAATGTAGTCCGGTATGAACAAAATCATTCGGGTGTTTTGAGGTCAATGACACAGTTTGCATGCAAATCTTGATCCATTACTACCCAGTTTCACTTGAGGGACATGTTGGGGTGTTGGTCATGTGATGTAAACAGTGTCCGTGGCCAAACAAAAATGTGAACAATATTGGCGGACATGACGAGGTTAGACTTTTCTTTCTTAGGAGTAAGTGAACCTATTGTTTAATTCATGCAGAACCAGTACCGGCTGCAGGTCATGTACAAGTAGGTCCCACAACATCCATACGAATAGTGAAAGTAGGAGAGACTGACCTTATTGGATGGGATTCGGTTAAAGTATATAGTAAACTATGTGGTGTCTTCTAGCCTATACTGTGATCATTTGTGGGTGACATCTTACATCAACACCGGCATTGGAGGTGTGTCTCAAGGTTAGACAACACCAAATAGTTTTACTATATAATTTAACCGAATGCCATCCAATAAGGTCAGTCTCTCCTACTTTCACTAATCGTATGGATGCTGTGGGACCTACTTGTACATGACCTGCAGCCAGTCTGTACTGGTTCTGCATGATTTAAACAATAGGTTTACTTACTCCTAAGAAAGAAAAATCCAGCCTCGTCATATCACCCAATATTGTTTAAATGTTTTGGCCACGGAAACTCTGCTTACATCACGTGACCAACAGGTTCAGTGTTTTCTTTTAAATGCTACAAATATGCTGAAAACTGGTGTTAAAAGCACCCCAAAATGTTCCTCAAGTGAAACTGGGTAGTAATAGATCAAAATTTGCAAGCAAACTGTGTCTGTGACCTCAAAACGCCCGCACTATTTTTTTATACCGGAATACTTATTTCGCGCCAATTGGTATAGTCTAACCTCAAACAGCCAATCACATCTCGTACTATTATTTATTAGTCGGAGGATTCCTAACAGTGACAGCAGTGCCATCTGGCGTCATAATGAGGCACTATACTCAACAATATTGCTTGCGTCATTCGGCTTGTGGATTGGTGCTTGCGGCTTTATGCTTACTGCGTGTGACTTTGTGCTTACTGCCTGTGGCTTGATGCATACTTCCTGCTTCCTGTGTACTTCATTGCTGCTATCGGCCTTCTGCTAAGTGCGAAGTGCTTTATTCTTACTTTTGCTTCACATTAGGACGTAACAATGCTCGCAATGTAAATAAAACGAATGAAGTCGTAATGAAGACAAATACAATAAAAATCAAGCTGATTTCAAATATCATAATACACATCACGAATGAAATAGCAAGGATAGAAGTAGCTGTATCACCAACTATCATGGGTCGCCTGTTGATAAAGGACACGTGCGATCAGTATAGCGGATTTCGACTACTGTCTGTTTCATGAAACCTATCCCACTTTTTAAGGCTATAACAATGCAAGCACATTTTTTTCCATAATATTAAATTTTACCAATACTAATGAATGATCCTTCTTTTTATTTCGTGAAATTTTGTCAAATATTGATTTTATTATGAAAAACATATTCTCTTTGGGAATTTAACACGGTGGAAAAGGGCTTGACAACCTGGAGGAGTCGTCGAAAAAGAAAACGAAAGAAATTATAAATTGACCGGGCTACATAGCTTGGAAATGATCGAAAGTCTCACGGGACAGTGGGCGGCTAGCTTTAAAAAGGGGGTGGACGATTTTCTATATACTTAACTAGCGACTCTGCAAGTTACACCAATGCGTCTATAAAAATAGGTTTATGAATATTTCTTGACTTTGGGAGGCTTGACTAATTGTATTTTTTAGAGTATTTCATAATTCTACGAAACTGAATGTTAGCTCCGGTTGATTTTGACATCTTGGAAAATGGCACATGCTATGCTGTCTCGCCGGTACGGTTTCGCGTCAGAATTTAAGGTATTTCTCCGGAATTTGTAGCGAAAATTTTAGGTGGTTATGACCCCGCTTTGGAATCATTTTCAGGAAATGGTGTGGTGTTACAAGTGATAGAACAAGACATAACAAAGTCTCTGTGCCTCATGTTTTCATGAAAACAATTCCAATAAATTCAGTCGTGTTGAAATTTCTGGCCAAAACAGGTTTGTGGGATAACTTTGTAAACGCTTAATTAAACACATCTGATGCGATTACTACATTTGTATTGTGGCACGCGATTTGTACTTCATTTGCGAGTATTTTTGAATATTTGTCAATATTTGTCGGTGATTTTTATAAGTCACCCACCGCCCTCAGAAAAGCAGTCAATTTTGGCTATTTTCAATCGTCCCGTGATGCCTAACTAAGAAAACAAAAGCTAAAATTTGAAAATTGGTGCACTATTTCTGAAATGAGAAAAAAAATCCCCATAGTAAATACCCATAGACATATGTATATTAAATGGGCTCCACACCGACAATGTGAGTTTGTTATACTGTACAATTATGGCAGCTGTGGCCTGTCTATAATGATTTATCGTAGCTAGTTATCGCCCTTTGCAAATCCATTTATTGAGATCAAGGTCGGGTTATTCTAATTTCAGGGCGGGCGGCGGACAGAAAACGTGCATAGTTGTGTATACAACTCCTCTGAAACATTTCAGTCGATCGATCTGAAACTATACTGAAGATGTGCACCTTGGTGTTTTTATGCCGACAAAATAGTTTTTAACAAAAATATCACGTTTTTAACTTAGCCATTTTTTCTACATTTGTCTATACAATTCTATATGGGGTACATAGATTGTATACACAACTCCTCTGAAACCGTTCAGTCGATCGATCTGAAAGTATACACACGTCTTCTACACATATGAAAGATGTGCACCTTGGTCTTTTATATGCCGAAAAACTATTTGTTAACAAAAATATCACCTTTTTAACTTAGCCATTTTGTGTACACTTTTCTATACAATTCTATATAGAGTACAGAGTTTGTGTACACTACTCCTCTGAAAAGTTCAGTCAATCGATCTGAAACTATACACACATCTTCTACAGATATTGAAGATGTGCACCTTCGTGTTTCTATGCCAAAAAAATATGTTTTAACAAAAATATCACGTTTTTAATTTAGTCATTTTTTATACATTTTTGTATCCAATTCTATATCATTTCTACTTTACACATCTCTGCCTAAATTAGTATACATGTTTAGCATAACGAGATGAAGAAATAATGCTATAGAGTTTCAAATTCTCATTAATATTTCTTGCCTTGGTGACAGCTTCACATTTCTGCATCTTCGCTGTCTGGCCCATATTCGACAGGCGTATTTTGTGACTTACGGCATTGTTGTTTCTACATTTTTCTATATAATTGTATATATGGTACCGAGTTTGTGTACACAACTCCTCTGAAACCGTTCAGTCAATCGATCTGAAACTATACACACGTCTTCTACATATATTGAAGATGTGCACATTGGTGTTTGTATGCCGAAAAAATATTTTTTAACAAAAATATCAACTTTTTAACTTAGCCATTTGTTCTACATTTTGCTATACAGTTCTATATAGGGTACAGAGTTTGTGTACACAACTCCTCTGAAAAGTTCAGTCGATCGATCTGAAACTATACACACGTCTTCTACAGATATTGAGGATGTGCACCTTGGTGTTTTTATTCCGAAAAAATATTGTTAACAAAAATATCACGTTTTTAACTTAGCAATTGTTTCTACATTATGTATCCAATTCATTATCATTTCTACTTTACACATCTCTGCCTAAATTAGTATACATGTTTAGCACAACGAGATGAAGAAATAATGCTATAGAGTTTCAAATTATCATTAATGTTTATTGCCTTGGTGACAGCTTCACATTTCTGCATCTTCGCTGTCTGGCCCATCTTCGACGGGCGTATTTTGTGACTCTTTTTTAGATGTAAATATTCCGTTCTGATTTAGGGATTTTTCCCCCTATGCAGCAGGTTGAACAGTTGGCCAGGCCTTACATGACCTTAATCTGTATAGCTTTCTGGCCTATATTTAGCTGTTGTCATATCTGTCTATGATGTTTTGCACCACATTGTAATACGCTTTCCGTCATATTATTTGCTGTATGTGTCAACCGGTCGAAGTGATGAAACTGTAAGATGGCTGTACATACAAAGATGGCGGAGATGGCAACTCGATGTACCATATAGTATACAGTAACAAAACAAATTGTTTTCTGAAAATGTTCAGTAGCCTATTTCATCAACATTGCAAAGTATACTTGAGTAGCAAAGTATACTTTGAGGGAGAAATTTTCAATTTTATGATAAATTTATTAATTTTTATTATACGGAATTTATTACATTATCACAGCCATTATGGCTGTGATAATGTAATACATTCAGTATAATAATTCTGCATACTTTTAATCATGAAATATATGCATTTGTTAGTTATATATGAAATAATGCATTTCAGGTAAAATAAATGATTACTCCCTCAAAGTATACTTTGCTAGTAAAGTATACTTTGCAATGTTGATGAAATAGGCTACTGGAAATGGCTGCGAACATTAGACGGACATGGGTAATATTCCTAATATGACAACAAATAGAGAATAGTAGGTTAGTGCCGTGAATGGGAAAAAATATCTGGCAAGGCTCAGGAAACGGGATGGGCGAGGCTCTGCCGAGCACATCCCGTTTCCTTGCCGCGCCAGATATTTTTCCCATTCACGGCACTAACCTACTATTCTATTTATCCCGTCAACACCTACAAATGGCTGTAAAATGCAAAAATAGTATTGACTGGATATCAAAAATGTTTCACGGCACCGTGTTTCACGGCACATACGCACTATGTTGACGGGATAAATTACATACATGTACATGTATATTACTTTTGAAAGTTATTTGATTTGTGTTTTCATCCACTTCACCCCTACACCACACTACAATTATATTGAATAACAGGCTGCATTTGCTGGCTAACTGATCAGAACGTAAACTTATAGTGAGTAACTACTCCATAAGCCATGATATATCAGGCTGCATTTGTTGGGATAACTGACAAGCATCTACAATTATAAGCCATATTATATCAGGCTGCATTTGTTGGGCTAACTGATCAACATCTACAATTATACTGAGTAACTATTCCATTAGCCACGTTATATATCAGGCTGCATTTGTTTGGCTAACCGATCAACATCTATAAGTATAGTGAGTCACTACTCTATAAGCCACGTTATACCAGGCTGCATATGCTGGCTAACTGATCAGCATGTACACGTATAGTGAGTCATTGCTCTATAAGCCACGTTATATCAGGCTGCATTTGCTGGCTAACTGATCAGCAGGTACAAGTATAGTGAGTCACTACTCTATAAGCCACGTTATATCAGGCTGCATTTGTTGGGCCAACTGATCAACAGCTATAAGTATAGTGAGTCACTACTCTATAAGCCACGTTATATCAGGCTGCATTTGCTGGACTAACAGATCAACAACTACAATTATAGTGAGTCACTATCTATAATCCACGTTATATCTGGGTTGCATTTGCTGGCTAAAGCTAGAAAATCCGGTCTGTCTACGCACTTAGGGCCCCTATAAGTGATTTCAGAAACTTACAAAAACTTCCAAAAAATAAACACACGAACAGACAGACGTTAACCCACCCACAACAACTTTTATAAAAATAAACAGACCAACGGACGTACGATCAGTAATGAGGGTAATTGTATTAAAGCGGAAGGATGTATCGTTACTAAGTAATGCCAACAATAACGGACAGACAGACAGACGGAAGGATAGGGCGAACCCAATAGGGCGAAATATGCACCATCGACTTGACGGCGATGTTATTCATGGAATACATGTATGGCGGCCATGACACTTGCGATAAAAAAAATCGTACGACAGCCCAAGACCTATCGTAGACTTACGAGGAATTAATAAGTGTGAACATATGAATCTGGCAAATAATGCAGTCCCGGATCAGATTGCGCTGATGTGTATGATGATCTGGATAAACACTAGTCAGAATCACTATAATTGCTCCTTTTCACATCATATAATTCTACAGTCGCCCTTTTTACAAACAATAAGGCCCTAAACTACACAATTTGGACCGGATTTCTATTAATAAATTCAAAAGGGAGATAACTAGCTACGATCCTCAATACCTCCTGGTTTGTTAGCGCTCTCTTGAAATATGAAGCCATGTATTACAGCGCTGGCGTAGAAGATGTATCATCTTCTACGACAGCGCTGTAATAACTGGCACTGTCTAATTAGATTGCGTTACATCACGCCCAATAACAACCTTCATGTTGCTGTGCTGTGGCCGCTCTGTATTCCAAGCCACAGTTAGATCACGGTTCGTCCGCATGTACGAGGAGATAATCCGCGAGTTTTAACGAGCGGATTATCGATCGTACATGCGAACGAACGTAATCTGTAACTATGTTATCGCATCCTCATGTCCATGCATTGCCCACGTGCTGTATAAATGCAGAAACAAAGATGGAAAATGTTTCAAAGATGTGATAACTGCATTATTCATGCAGTAGCACAAACGTTGCATATACACTACCGCATGAGAAGATCTCGCCAACATTTCAATTTCCTTATTTTAAAATACTTGAATAGTATCAAGCCGTTTGATAGACCATCATTGTTTGATTTCAAGTTGGAATTGCCAATAGATGCACATACACGTTATAATCTGGGAAAGATTAACAAAGGCGGTTTTTCAATACTGCATTTGCAACAGGCATTACACGTGTGCTATTGACTGAACGGCAAACGTCACGCACCCTAAACAGCCTGTATGGATATGCAGTGCGATCTGGTGCTACATTGGTGATCAAAAGCTGACCAAAAGCCACATCTGTCCGGCCAGATGCAGTCACAAATTATGGAGTAAAGTCTGAAACAAACGCTTACTGATTTCATCAACAGTTTCAGTTTATATGTAAGCTAGAAAATGTGTTAATAGGACACGGATGCTCCACATACCGTTTTGATAGTAAATAGTGCATCAACACACCATAAAGAAGCTACATTCCAACTATGAAGCTTTACAACTTACAATTAGGCAAAATATTGAAGTTCTAAATCCAGAAGGTAGATACTCCATGACCGGGGGTAAAATATTTTTTTTATTCAGTTTGCATATCTACAAACGAAAGGGAAGCTATATGCCACGTATCAAGCCACCAGCTATTACGATTGCAAGGTTTTACAAGTTACAAGGCAACATTGACAAATTCTAAGTCGAAAAGGGGGAGATATTCAATGACCCGGGGGTCAAATAAAAATGCAAATAAACTTTGTGCATCTACTCATCGAAAGGAAGCTACATACCATTTATCATGTGTGTGGCTATTATGGTTTAAACGTTTATGAGCTACACGGTTGATGACGGACGGACGGACGGACATACGGAAGGACGGACGGACAGTGGTAACACTAAATTCCCCCTCCACTATCGTGGTGGGGCATAACAATATGTTGTCCAACGTTGAATAGTGGGTGTGTTGTACACTACATGTAATCAACAGTCCACATACCATATAATTGCGTATACAATAATAAACTATACATTTAAACCATTCTTTTTATTTAATGTTCGACCACATGGTCTTTATCAACAGAGTGTGACAATGTATTGGCAGTCCTATGTGACGTCCACAGTGTAGCAGTAAACCGGATGTTACGAGCCGGACGTCATGACGTCGCGCGAGCCCAGCACACATACCTTGCTCTCTTTTCTTTTAGTCTGTTCAGGTAGTGCGATAGATATGTGCATACAAAAGGTCGATCTGTGCACTTTTGGAAGAGTCTGCCAAATTTTGCATATCTCTTCTGTGATGAATTTCGAAAAAAATCAGACAGGTGGCCACGAAAGAATTCCACCGGAATGACCTAATTTGCATAAATCCAAGATGACCGCCGGCAAAAATCACTTACCGTCTTTAACTCGAATATATATATGCATATATTTGGCAATTTATACCTACATTTGAGTATAAAACGATAGTAGTATAAATGCACAAATCAATTACATTGTTTACGCGACATTTATAGTTCAATGTCATGATTGAAGGTTTTTTTTCATTTGGAAGAACTTCAAATTTCATCCAGGATGTTCTATTTGGTTTCGCATTACTGCATCTAATTTCCAAAGTACTGTAATATTGGAACCTACTGTGACACAACATATTGAGTGAAGAGTCAAATGAAATTAATTTTAACCATCATTGTTCAAAATTAAAGGTGAATGTCAAGGTCAAAAACTGATATATCAAGTTCAGTAATTTTCTTTAGCCATCGGTTTCTTTTGTTAAAACATATTTTATATATCTATGTCATATATATTCTATGATAATAGTTTTCAAGCTATGTCATCAGTTGTAATTGGTTCGTTGCTATTCTGACACGTTTAAGTTCAAAGTGTCAATGTCTAGGTTGAAAAACTCTTACGTTTTGTAAATGTTGGTAGCAATAGATTGATCACACGTGACGTCATGTTGAATTCTGAATATGTTCAAGAGACGTTTTGAAGAATATTGTACAGTGCGGAAGATTTTGGAACAATAATTGTGCCATTAAGAAATGAGAGAAGTGTAATACACGAAGGTGCCGAGAAAAGTTAGTGCGGGTTTTACAGATGTTCACATGAACCTACCACACATTCAACTTTCTTATAGCCTAATTAACATAGATGCTCTCGTACCCAAACTATCTCAGTGTCTGAAATTACCAAATCATTTATCATGTTTATGGGTTTGAAACATTTTCGGATTCAGTAGCCTATTGTCAATCAATCCTGGTTGTCTGCGATTACAAAGCCTTTGGATGAACAAATGGCAGCCATTTTACAAGATGGCCGCCGAACAGTATTATAATGTTTTATTAAGGACTGTTAATGTTCAGTCTGATCAATATTAACCAGGTAAATTGCAATAATTAAGTCACAATTTGAATGTAAAATGATTTAGAACACATCTTACAATTAATTACACCCGTAAATGGCAATACATTTCAAAATGGCTGCCGAAATAGGCTGTTTTACAACATATTTTCTGCGAGTCGTGTGCTGTTACGAACACATACAGACATTCATAAAGTTGAAACACATATACATTGCTTTCCTTCACAAATAAATGGAAAATAAAGGAGATAGTGATGCTATAGCCTTCCACAATTGTCAGAACAGACAAAATGACCGCCAAAATGTTCTTGTTTTGTTGTATTCTTTACTGTATGGAGTTGTTATAAACAGCATTTCATGCACCATTTACATGTATGCATACCAGTTTGAGGTATACAAATCAAATCATATGATAACATAAACATATCCAGGTATACAATGCTATAATATATATTCAAAATCATATTGTTTTAAAGTCATTCTTTTAAAAGAGTGACCTTTAAAACAATGTGTATTAAATACCCTTCCTTCGGAGGTTATTGGAAATTATTATTATGTTCAAAATGGCCGCCAAAATGATCAGATGTTCAATAATATTGATGATGAAGCTGCAGTTTTCAGTAATTAAACAACACTAACATTGTTATGTATAGAGTATGATATTCTGCTTATTTTCAAAGACAAATACGGATGTATTTCAATCAGTTTGAGTATTGAAGAACTGTTTCAAAGTGTGTCCAAAATAGATTGACTGTTGATAAGGAATACAATATTATTATTGTTAACGAGCAGACTTCTGACAATTAATCGATGATGATCATTGGCCAAGGCAGTATGTAGTATGGTATGAAGAATGGCATGGGTATGAAAACATGCATGGCTTTCTCCCGCATTCAGTATATGTCTGCACTTGTGACAATAATTTAAATTAACCCTTGGTCGTGAGTTGGATGGTAAAATAAATACAATACATGGTAACGATATGTAATTCATGCAGTCACTGATGTAATCATTTCTATATTAACCACTACATGTGCTGTATTCATTCTTCTAATTAAACATTGAAACGAATTCACCAAAACCCTAACCATATACAGTGTCATAATGACTGTCGATCAGTTTCAATTGCAAGATGACCATCAAGATGGTCGCTTTTGCAATTAGGTGATGTGATGTTTACGGATCTGTATGTATACTTTTAATACAGCATAAATCTTTAAAATTAGTTTATATACTCGAATGATTGTCTCTGGTTGCTATAGTAATGTAATATGAGTGTCCATCAGCGGTATAATAAATTTGAAAGACAACCATAGGGATTGTTATGCGGATTCAATGCCACATAGGGGTATATGGAGGAAACTTTAGACGTGTATATTAGCTACAAACTACGTGTGGTATGTATGTGCTAAACAGTTACAATGTAAATATAAGTCTGCATTCAGACACACGGTACATGGTTATAGAGTTGTTTGATCATTAGAATGACATTACCTGTTGTAAAATAGAGAAATATATATTGTGACGACCCCAAAGAGCCAGCAAAACACACAACTGTGGTATAATGCTGCAGAAAACGCCTTCCACCAACCTGATCCTTACAGCCTGCGTAAATAGTTAGAATGCAATTAGACAATACATGTAGTTCAATTGCATATTAAAATACAATAAAAAATGAATGTGTCTCGATATAGGCTATGTGATATTGTTTAGATGAACATTTTGATACATTGCATAATATGTTATGGAGATTACGTTATCATTCATGGGGATTTAAATGTATATTGATGGCCATATGAGTGTGTGTGGCTACACGTGGTAGATGTGCATACTTCTTGAAATGGACTAGATGGATGTTTTAATACCCCGGAATGGCTTTTTCATACTAATATTGGTTTGTATTTCTAGTAAATATTGGTAATTTGACACAACAGGTGTAGAATAACATGTGTGCTATAATTAAGAACACCGAATGTTGAAACATATTGGACAAAATAGTTTATGTATGCGTACATAACAGCTATATGAATATAATGGATATATTTGAAGATCATATGCATGCTTTTAGAAAGATCATGCAGCTTAAATGTATTTTTTTATAAGAAAATTATGAAATGGTATGTCAACCTTACAGGTTATCAAATATCACTATTATGAAATCATGGTTAAATATTTACTTACAACGCCTCAATTACAAAATACAATATCGTAATGGGTGCCTCTCAAATGGACTGATGGACCGGCATGTATTAGGTAATGGCCATGATACATGCACTGGTGTGCACTTACAATGGTAATGGATGACGGTCATACACATTGGAACACAGACGTTCTCGTATGACACATTCTGTATTTCAGTAGTTATACAAGTTATACATTTTTACTATATACATGATTTAATAAGTACACGTGCCAACTACACAGTTGAATCATGTTCCTGCTGATGACTCGGAATGGGTTGAGGGAATATTATTGAAATGCACGATAAATAGGATGTGCATTATGTGGAACCGGGATATATCTCAGTTTCATCGGTTCTACTACCATATTTTTGTTATGTCCTACAAACTCATTTGCTTGCTGGCTGTCATCTTGAAATGGTATATAACAATAAGTTTGTCCAGTTTTACTCCAGCTTAGCTTGCTCGTATTATTTACAGCTCTCTTAATGTTCTGTATTTTAGTATTTACTGTGTCATACATGGAGTAATATGTGCTACAAATCATCCATTCAGCATGGTAGAATATTTTGTATATCCAATTTGAAAATTAGTACCTATACTGTTGACAGTAATAATTATATTTATTTAACTATTTTACTTAATGTTGTTTAAACGCCTGTCAACAGCTTAGAGTAATACTTATATGTATCAGAGACGTTCATGTCGGAATACACAACATAGTAAACATGGTAATTGTCTTGGTTCCATAAATATGAAATGGGCATATACAGAGACGAACATGCAGACATTCATTCTGTATCTGAAATGTGTGTGTGGATAACTAATATGTGGCTGTGACTGGAGAAATGGCGCTCACGGGATTTGCTACCAGGGTGGCTCCTGATCAAATAGCACACTCCTGTACCCTGATAACGATATAGTATGCTTCTTAGAAGCATGATCGAATGGAATGGCGAAGAGTGCAGATCATGAACAGATTGTGCGCATACACAGGCTGATCGGGATCTACACTGGTCACAAAACCCATAATCCCCTTTTCTCCAGTCACAGCCACATATACAGGTGTTAGTAGCTACATTTCATCGGAACCTTTCATAAGTATCTGGCAGCGTATAAAGTTAGAAACATTATTAAATGTACACGTAAAATGGTAATTGTAAATTCAGTGGGTGGGGAATATATAGTTAAAACTACTTTGTTTTAACATTGCATCATCTGCTGTAGTTATTATGTAATCAGAATATGGGCATTCGCTATATATTGCAAACACTAGTACAATTACCATTGATACAATTAATAGGCACCGAGAGATTTTTGCATAATGAGACATATAGCGTAGTTGTTACCATCACTAAGAAAATGCGAAGCGGACGGACATACGGTGTGCATGAAGTGTGCATGGATAGTTATCAGTAGTGCCTAAGTAGTTGCATATGCATTTAACAATTTATAAGTAAGTGACAGTGCATAACATAAATGAAATTCATTACATGTAAAATTCCCATTGTAAAATGTGTGGGTGGGGAATGGTGAAAAATGCTTAGTTTTTAACATTGTATCATAGACTGCAGACATCCAATAATCGGCATATATGCGATTAAAATGTATAATGAACACTACTAGGTACCATTTGCACGAAGAAAATACAAAAGTACCATATTTTTATGGAGTTATTAACGTATGTGTGTTGCCATTGAAATTCAGTGGGTGGGGTAACAAAACGTTCAAAAATTCTTCATCTGAATTAGCAGATATTATTTAATTGAACATTATTCCATTGTATAGTTATGAATACATTAGAAAACATACAAAACTGCCATATCAGTTGTTTCTAATGATAAAACCAGTCGATTTTCAATGAAAAATTTGATTTTTCACAATTGCGAAAAATCCGAGGGTGGTATACTTCAAAATGGTGCCAAACATTCATCCAGCGGGTTACAGAGCGCAGACATACGGCATAGAACTCGTAATTGAATGTAGTTTCAGGAAGAATATGTCTGCAAAAATCCCAGAGGGTGGGGGGTAGGGTTTCTATGATGACAATATTGCAATCTGTTTGTTCCTACGGTCTACTCTGTACAATGTAAGAATCAAAAAGTGTTGTCAGTTTATTTCTCTTATTTTTCTTTGTTTTGAGTGAATACATGTTTTCGTACACATTATAATTTTCACAATTGGAATAGAGTCTCGTGCGTTTTTGAGAAAAAAAATTATGATGGAATATTGCAAAGACAAAATACAAAACAACCAACATATACGACATAGTTTAATTCAGCGAATGGTAGTAATTAATGACTTCGCGTTAGATGTTGCATCCCTTTGCGTCCAACCTCTCTATGCGATCGCTAAACGTATGTATACAATGGGCATTTCCCGAGACTCACGGTGAGGACAAGTAATATAATGCGCGTGGCGACCTTCTAGAAGGAAGTGGATGGGTGGAAGCGCTTACAGATCCTTACAGAAGCTGGTATTTTCACATCTGTAGCCTATTTCATCAACTCTCCAAAGTATACTTTGATTCAAAGTATACTTTGCAACTGTAGTCTACTTTGCAAAGTAGACTTTCGTTTTTTGTCATTTTCTATTTCATATACTATTTTCTTTAAGTCTACTATGGTAAGTACACCATAAATGAATTACCTCCCCTATGCTTATTGTACACCATTTGTCAACCACAATGGCCGATTCTGTCTGTGTTGTTCAACGAACTTTTCTTTATTATGATCATAGGAGCTTTATGGGATGAACGAAAAGCCGATGTGATAATCCAGTTACACTGATGATCTTTCGTATACTATACATCCTGCGATAGGAGTCATTAACACATCGGTTTCGTTCATCCCATAAAGTGCCTATGATTATGATATGCCATAATCATCTGATCATGATAATGGACCTATATTCATTCACTCACAGACCTAGAATAAATTTATTCTAGGTCTGTGATTCACTTTATGAGGAGGGTTAAGCGATTAAATAAATTGTTTGGTGATTGTGTTAATTTAATAGAATGTGTGTAGTCTGTATAAGACCACAATGCAAAACGATATTATTTTTTGTTTTCCTGATCGATTTCTTTGTGAGAGAATTTAATGGGTGCTTGTATTTTCCTGAGAAGTATTTCGAAACTAATGAAACTAATGAGAATCTCTCGTTTTTTTCACAGCAAGATTAGTCTTGCTGTTTTATTGAAATATTTACTACATTTTGTTTTGCTGATTCCATTGTAGATATTTCCTCTATACATTAATGCTATAGGCAATAGCTTACACAATAGATTACACACCACAGACCGTGCACAGTCATCAGTATACAATTGTAGAATAACGTTTACATATTACGCACTAAAATATAGCAATAATCTGCAGGTCATTGACGTTCATACTTGCTTGTTATTGATAAACAATTTTACAATACGATTATGATAAACTCCCCGATTTACAGTCAAAACGCCCCAAGTCAAATCGTCCCCAAGTCATAACGCCCCCGAATTGGTCAAAACGCCCCCATAAATAAGTCAAAACGCCCCCATTTTGGTCACAACACCCCCAATTTGGTCAAAACGCCCCCATCTTCAAATGTTTATTGTCAAATATTGAACTTATTCTGCTGTTTTCACACTTATTTAACCACTTTTATCCTGTTAATCACGTAATTGATAATCCTACATTACACCGAATAATAACGATCTAACATGCATTACTAGTAAAGTACAAGCGTACACCGGTCATTAAGTACTCATAATTAGCACATTCCACTTGAATCAAGTAATGTAGGCATGCATATATAAGCACCACACTTTTGGTCACTGCTCCGGGTATGGAAGGTGTTCGAGCCAATTCCCACCCTTAAATATGAGCCGAATCGAACGGTCACTGCTGCACCTGTTGATGACTAGAACAGGAGTCTGAGAAAACAAAATATGAATTGACTACATTATGACGATCTTCTTTTTATGAACATATTGGAATAAAAACTTAACATTTTTCTGTAACTATTGTGCTAAAACTATAACATGTGTGCGGGTGCGTGTGTGTGTTGGCGCTTGGTGGGCAGTGTTGGCATAATACCACTGTGAGGTGGAAGTAGGTACCATTGGTAAGACGGTTAATTTATTTGTGTTCAAATGCAAAAATTAATCTCTCATTTTATATGGTACCGATTTCCACCACACACTGGCCTTATTCCACCACCGTCCTGCATTACTTCCACCTCGTTTTGTTCCTATTTTTGTTTATTTTATCATGTATTATTATGTATTACATTATAAATATATTTTAAAGAAAAAAGATTATAATGAAATAAAAAGTACATGATGAACCAATTATGTTTTGTTTTCAATCACCAAAGTCAAAACGCCCCCAAGTCAAAACGCCCCCAATTTGACTAAACCACAATCAAACAGGTCATGTTTATTGAAAAAACCGACTTGTTTATCATGTTAAAAAGGCTCATACATGTCCACTGAATTACTGTACAAATACAAATAATAATGACAAAATAAAATTGTATTTAAAAAAAAATAATTATGGTGGTGTTTTGACCAAAGTTGGGGGCGTTTTGACTTGGAGGCATTTTGACCTGCTTCCAAACTCCCCTAAGCCTTAGGCTAAGGCTAATCATGCTAATAAAGTGTTTATTAGTAAAATTCTTTGTGCACGAAGTAGGAAGTAATCAAATATCAGTAATCAAATTTGGAAGTTCTACTCTGTCATTACACCTATTTAATTCTGGAAGTCGGCGTGACGTATCACTAGTCACGTTAGTTGCGAACGGTAACTCTTGCAATTTACTCCCGTACCGGCCGTAGCTAGAGTTACGATTCCACTCGTAGGGTTCCTCTGCAGAATAGCGAATCAGACCTGATTCACACATTTGCAGTTAATTGTGACTTATGCGAGATATTTTCCTCTGAAAAAATTATTAGCATAATAAAAGTAATACAAACTAAATATTCTGAAACAATTTTTACCATTTTAGGTTTAGAAAATTATTGTTTGCCTTTACAGATGGACCGCATCGCAACTTTTACATGTTGAATTTCACTGCACCTGCAGGTGCGCGAAATGTACAAAGTCCGACTTCCAGAATGTAATTAGATTTATATACTTGAAACAACTTTCTTCCAAGCCATGCTGACGAGTAGTTGTCTTTAAATTATTAATTGTGGGCATATGTTAAGAAAATCAGTTCAGGGGGTTTTCAAGTTATTAAGAATAAGTAATACGAATAATTAAGAATAAATAAAATGAATGGTGTTACTAACTTATACTAATGCTATCATGGAGCATTGTGCAATGAATGGTGTTACTAACTTATATGTGTACATGTACGTACATGGACTAATGCTATCAGATATCTGCAAGGGGATAATAATCTCACACTTGTCACTGCTAATAATAATGATCACTCTGTGTCAATGTACAGGTTGATGTGCATCTACATTTACACTGTTTCCAAAGTCGATAAGCCACATTTCTGTAGTAACAGCCACAAATGGCATCAATATGAGAATAACATATATAACAAGTTTTGTTAAGTGCAATACATTTATTTCCTGCTTTATAATACCAGTGCTGCCATTCATACAAATATACTATACTAACTTGGCGTTGGGAATTTTAAACTAGTATAAACTGGTATAACTCTAATAATGTTAAACACAGTGCTCCAGATAAGTTTTGTATTCAAATAGTATTATACCCCCTTATTTCAAATTCAATGGACATTTTACTTTCACAAATGTACATGTATTATTTATTTTCTTCCTTATTAAATAGGGAACAGTATTTTTACTACTTAATTTCAAAATCAATGCATATTTTCACATTGCTGTGAGTATTGTGTACTCCCACAGTTAATAATAAATGCGTATTATGCTAAAATAACTGCATAAAAAACGCCAAAACACACCTTATCTTGAGCTCTACATACACCAGCATAATACTGATGTGTGTAATATTTTACAAGCGTCTAACAGCTAACAAACAAAAAGAGATAGAGGATATTCCATCGTACATTTTGACTAGCTGGAAAGAATACACGAGTGTACGTCGGCGAGTTGTTTGCACGGACGCCAACGGATACGAGTGTATTATTTCAGCTATTCAAACATGTACGATGGAATATCCTATTTATTACACTTCCACTGCGAATATATAGAGGATATTCATATTTTTGCATAACGGCACTCGTGAAATATGGACATTTCACACCACTCGATGTACATATTTCATATTCGTTGCAAAAATGTGAATATTCTATTTATTATAGATAGCGGAAGTAGTCGTATTTTCACCGGAAGTTGTTTATTTCATCGATGAGAACATATGAGTTTTATTTACATCGTATAACTATGTATTTCATGTGTATGTATATAATAAACTTGCACATTTAGTCTATTTTTGAGATTATAATCAATAATTTGCAATAGTGTAATAAAAAATAGTAAACTAACCCTGCCTGGGTATAGCTTATCAACAGTCTGTATTTCTGATACTGACAGTCGGATAACATCTGTTGATACATGTAAATACCCAGCCGGTCTCCAGCCCGGAAATGTGGAGAGGTTTACTTATTAATATTTAAAACGTACACGAGGTAACCAGTGAAGTGTCAGTGAATTGTCAGTGCCAGCTCCTATACAACTGGGGCCCGTTTCACTAAGTAATAAAACCATTTGTTGTTGTGTTTACTGTGGTATGTAACACATTTGGTCTATTGAAAGTACATGGAGTTCTAAGGACTTGCAGAACACTTTAAACAGTTAAAATGTTGTACATACCACAGTAAATGCAATAGCCCATGCTTGTCAAATACCACTTACATGGCATAGTTGACAATGTTGTAGAGATTAATGACGTCAAACAAACTTAACCAATCAACGTTGCTCAATATCATGTTTATGTTAGGTGTAAATATATGTTTAAAAATGTTTATCATTCCCATTTGCATTTCAGAAATTTCACCGACTGCTCACGAACCTGGGATGGAGTAAGAAAAAAATACCACAACATGGTAAAACATGGTAAGTGCACAAGGACCACCAGCTGATTTAAGTGTTCATAAATAATATCTTGACACACTATTTGGAACCATAATTATCATCCCGTTACCACAAGTTAGCTATGTCGTTCCCTCGACATACAATCAGAGCTCCAGATAAGCTTGGTGAATAAATGATAAAAAACTGTAACAAATTTAAACATTCACTTATCTCGTGGAAAAGTGTGCATGTCCCTTTTCAGCTGCCCTAAGAATCTGCGATATGACAAATACGTTATTGTGATTTTACAATGTCAATATGGTGATCATATACATACTTTTGTTTCCCATTGAAACACAAGCCATCAATATTTTTCCATATTTATATTTCGGGAGTTCATATTGGTCAGTGGCGGAACTACTGTCTATTTCACGAAAGCTGCCCAAATTTTACGGCTATATAAACAATTCAAAAACAATATTTTTTTCGATAATATTAACTTAAAGGAAAAATTAAGAATGAGCCTTCTTTTTATTTCGTGAAATTCGGTCAAATATTTATTTTATTGCGAAAACAAAATTTCCCCATGTTAAATCCCCATAGACATCTTCACGGGATTTAACATGGGGAAATTTTTTTGAATTTTAGAAATACTGGACCGATTTTTAAAATTTAGCTTTTGTTTTCTTAGTTAGATCATATCCAAGCTATCTAGCCAGGTTTCGGAGTCAATTTCCAAACTTTTTCGTTTTTTGACTCATACCACACTTCCTTACCACTTTTTCCCCCATGTTAAATTCCCATAGACAAATAAATCTTTCGTAATAAAATCAATATTTGACCGAATTTCACGAAATAAAAAGAAGGCTCATTCTTAAATTTTCCTTTAATTTAATATTATCCAAAAAAATATGGTTTTTGAATTGTTTATATGGCTGTAAAATTTGGACAGCTTTCGTGAAACAGACTATAGGTTTCACCTCGCCAAATATTTCCTTCTAAATTACCACTAATTGATTTTTAATTCTGCTTTCTATATTTTTGATGGGCATATAATTTGCGAGTGATATACGTACATAATAAAAAGGTTATTTATTTTGTATGTGGATATATGCCACTTGTTCCACCGTGCAACGATGCACGCTGTGGAACTTGAGAATATATCCACATTAAAATCCTATAAATATTGCCCGTCTGAAGCTATATATTCCCCCTCTGCGCCCCGGGTGAATATAGATTCAGAAGGCCTGTATTACAATTTTAATGAAAAGTTCCAATACATGAAATCAAAATTGATATCACTGTTTTCTATCTATCTTCATGTAGCTAAGAAGAAGGCGGACGCTCTTAAATACCCCGCAACCGGTGGCGGATGACGACCACCGGCACCAACCCCTGCAGAGGAATTAATTCTGCAGGAACTGTCTGGGTGGCCGGCTCTGGATGGTCTGTGTGGCATCGACACCGCCTCCCAGCCAGAAGCTGCCGTCCAGTCAGATCCTGCCACACAGTTGGAACTCAGTTCACAGACAGGAGCCAGTGGCAGTGCCTTCACAGTGAAATATGGTATCTAACAATTTGAATATATAATGTCTGGTGTTGCAGAGTCTTGTCTCACAGCTATGCACATCAAGCGCACTCGCTATGCACATGAAGTCACAGCAGAAACTGTTGTTCTCTATACAATCACGATGAAGCAGTACAATGAATATCAGAAATCGGTTCCACCAGCATACTCACCAGATTATGTAGATTTATGGGCATCGGAAATGTCTGCATCAAATCCAAAGTTTCAGTACATGTACCATGTCCTTGAACTAGAACTCCTTGTTCTAGTGTACACCTGCTCGATCAGAGACGGAAAGTGTGATATACACAAATCAAGCGTAACTGGACTTGCTTCATGGTTCATGGTTTTGAATCACACACACTATGCAAGATGGGTACCAGACCACATCCGGGACATGGTTACATTATCCAAACTACATCCTCAAGTAGATGCTGAGTTTGAGAGCGGACATTTTACAGTAAACAAAACTGGGCGAAAGTTCTCGAACATAGCAGTGGACCAGGCTCACGAGCAGAACAATGTAACGATAAAGGGTGACGGTGGTGTAATAGGGAAGACACATCACAAGGAGGCACTCCAACGGTGGTCCATTGCTTCACCCGAAGTTACACGTGTGATTAACACTTTAATTTCAAGAAACTATAATCACAAACACTGCCACAAGGAGCACACCAATGGCACACCATGAACAAACAAAAACATTTCAAGCAAAGTTTGTTAATGATTTCAGATCACTAGAAAACGTGGTTAACGCTATGTGCAATCCCTTCGCAGAAAATGGTGAAGTACTCTAGCGTTTACACACGATGGAGATTCTTTCAGAATCAGCGATCCTCTGTGTGCAGAAACTGCTAGAAGCCGGCCTGCAACAGTTTGATGAGTATCTTACAAAGCGCCTCAAGACACACACAGACTCCATTTTCAAGCCATTAACAAAAAATGGGCTACACCTAATGGCCCCTACCAGCACTCGACAAACCAAACGCCCACAAGAGAAGGTGCTGCAAGACACATGTTCTACGCTTGCCCGATTATACGTAGCAAGTGCAGTTGGGGGTGGTAGTTCAGATAATTTCTTCTCGCATGAAAATCAGGCGCATCCCCAATCCATTTCAGACAATGGAAACATTCGAACAGCTAACATCACGCCGGTTATGCATACTAGCGCTCTAACAAACATAAACGTTCGGGTCATTATAGACCCTGCAGTTGGTTCCTGTGCCCATTCACATTGTGAGTTTGAATTCTGCATCATATAATCCTTTGCCGGCGTCAAATATGCTGCTAAGTGACTGATTAAGTGTCGTCATTACATCAGGTGACGTCATAACCCAGTGAAATAATTGTTGGCATCATTTTCCGACATTTTCCCTGAAAATGTGTCGTAACCCCATTTCATGCTGAGGATACGCTATTTTGTTTTTGGAAAAGCATAAATAAGATCTTTCTCTGTTCTTTGATATAGGCCACTACACACCATTTGACGGTTCAAATGAGTGGTCACAACATATACTTTCATTGACAAATAACAAACAAACAAAAAAACATTCATACCTGTAAAGATGTATTCCGAATGCAATGGATTAAATCGCTTTGATAACTTCACGATTTACTGTAATAATACATGTACATGTACGATTGACGCAAGTATATTAAAGGTACATGCCCACTCAGTAGGCACAAATTGATCTTTATATCAGACATCATCTGAGGCACTTTCTGGCAAAATAAATTAATTCACCATTATCCCACGTATTGATTGGCATTATTATACATTTTATATCAGACGTAAATTTCATCACTGATATCAGGGGCGACACCTGTGTTTCCTTAAAATGTTAACGGACATTACTATTCATTATCTGTATTTATTTATTTGATGTGTAAAAATACATATACACGTAATCTGTCGAAAATATTATTTTTTCAGGTGACGCATTTAATTAGTATAAATAATTAACAAATGCCATGCCTCATTTGCGTATTTAAATAGCCTGACACCACCGCGAATCACTATCAGTAAAATAAATATTACTACATGATTATATATGTATAGCGGGCACTCGTAATTTTTAGAACTGGTGGAATAGTGACACAATTATACACTTATTTAATTCCTATAAAGAACATATTGTGCCTACTGAGTGGGCATATACCTTTAAGAAAAATGAAGTTAAATTTTGAAAATCTGTCCACTACTTATAAAATTAGAAATATTTATCTATGTTAGCCATGGGGACATTATTTTTTCACAATAAAATCAATATTAGACCATATTTCATGAAATAAAAAGAAGGCATATTCTGAATTTTTTATGAAATTTAATATTATTAAACAAAATATTGTTTTTGCATTGTTTATATAGCCGTACAAATGGGGCAGGTTTCGCGAAACAGACAATAGTGCAATGCAGTGGAATGTATAAACCTGACGCCGTTATGATTATACAATCTAATATTTGTAATGATTTAACACGATATTTATTAACACATTAATGCATTGTAAGCAACTCGGCAAAGTATCGGGCGTGAGTCAGGTTTGAACCTGTCATGTATGCAGTATAGTGTACACGTACATAGAGGATCTTATATGAGTGACAGTTCAATATGGTATGTATTAAACGAGTTTACTGTTCAAAACTATAGCTTATAGATTCTTGATGACTATCTGTGGTTTATCAATCATTAAATTACAATGAGACTTGCATCAGTCTAACAACTTTCGTATTATTTTTATGAACAATTCGACCTTTTCTACGCCACCAGACATCAATTCATATCCCAAGACATTGTGCTTTAAGTTAAACACGGATGGAACAAATTTATTGGTAACTCCTTCGTCGCATCTACGGAACACCTCCTGCACTAATTCTAAATCAAACTCAACACACCGCTCAGCAACATTCATCGTCGTTGCCGGTCCGTAATATGTGGTTGGATGGTCTTCAACACCGAGAATTGGCAGCGCTTCGCATTTATCAGAGTGACTTGTATAAGCTTCGCTGGATATTCCCAGAGTGGTGTCTAACTCTGACTTGTCGCCGTCCATGCAATCTTGTGACTGCGGTAGATACACACTTCCTAAACCATCGCGCTTTGCTCTTTCCTCCACCGCGCTCAAGAATGACATCTTTAGTATATATGACGGTATGAGATTTTCTGCATGCTCAAACATCTGGATTTCATCTTCCGAGGACATGCTCCCGTGTGTAAGTTTGTAAAAAAGTTTTTCTGTCTCGTAGGTCTCAAAATCAATCGCCGGAAGAATGTTAGAGGTGACGAATGCCTTACACGCGATGTAGCTGTTTCTGATTTGCGCACGGAGCTGTCTGAAGATTGCGGTTTCTGTGAGTGCCACTGAACATCGCCACAAATCTGCATCGCCACGCGCAGTCGTCTTCGGCACGGCCACGCATGGGAGCCGCAACATATCTGACGTCAGGAGAGTCAAGTCTTTACGAGTCTTTTCCGGCCAATTCGGCAGAAGAATAGCAGGCACGATATCGATGACTATATCCAGATGCTTGTACCTAGAACCCCTCCATCGCAGCGTTAACGCGGGATCTGTTGTGAGTTCCATAGGCATGAGTCGTTGGTGCACTGGGAATGTCGGGCTAAACAGAGCTTTCGTCAGTAATTCGGTAAATCCAAAGGACATTTTGAAACATGTCATAGTAGTTGAACAAGAACATTTTAGGTATGGTTCTGATTCTGGTGTGGTCTTGATCATCATTTGCACGTAATCTGATATAGATACAATCTCGTCCTGTGTATGTAATTCAGGCTTTGCTTCCATTGGAATGTTCAGTTTCTTTGAGTTCGCAGTGTCTGCATTCAGAAATATGGGATCACAGTGTTTGCTGAATTCTTCTAGACAAAACATGAAATCGAACTCATCTGGAAATCTCGTTTTGGTGCCTTCTGATGTACTCCCTGCATGCAAGACAACACATTTGAAGCGTGGATCCAGGTGTCCAATCCTCTCAGCCAGTGTTTGCATCATTCCCTCTATTGCTAGTTGAATTTCCCTCGCCTCGTATTCGTCTGTCCCTCGTCCAAGTCCGGGAAATGTTAATAGTTCCGACACAAACCCTCTAGCGTCAGGTATCGATCTTTGTAAGCCTTTCTCTGAAATAATTAATTCAACGACCTTGTCAGATTTCATTAGCTTATTTGCAACATTAGATAGCTCGTTGATGTGTTGTTTAGTACTTTCTGTCTCTGAGACACCAATATGGTTCATGAGGATGGAATGCAAACCAGTATTCCGTCTGAATATAGCGATATCTAGGCAAGTCTGGCCTAGCACATCGTGTTGAGTAATGTCTGCACCGCGATCTAACATTAATGTGAGAATGTCTTCTATTGTGTTGTCATTCCATGCTGCAAAATGGAGAGGGGATGACCGATTATTGTCCAGTGATGTTACATCTGCCGCATTTGAGAGCAAGTGTTCAATTGAAATAATAGAATTGTTCAAACAAGCGACATGGAGAGGTGCAACTCCAGTTACGTCTTTTAAATTAACACCAGCATTGGATTCCAACAGATTTACAATACCATCTATATTTCCAATGCTAACAGCATAATGTAAAGCCGTCTGTCCCCACACATCCACCGCATTAACCATAGCGTCATTTGTAACGAGACACATAATAACACCAGTGTTATCTTTGTTTAGCGCCGCATAGTGTAATGGAGTCCTTCCAAAATTATCGCTTTCATTAATACACCCACACTGTTTTGTTATAATTTCAACAATTGATTTACTGCTACTTTCGGCAGCAATATGTAGAACCGTCCTGCCTTTTGAATCTTTAAGAGTCCCGTATTCCGGCGTCAATAATAATGTGATCAATTCCGATTTATCCTCATCTTCATGCAAATGAAATTTGTTAGCACACTCGTGTATTGGATAGTCCCCCTTGTTATCTGATATGTCCATTCTTGCGCCATTTGACAGCAGCTCTCGTATTATTGTCAGAGGATGCATAATGCCACACGCGCAATGAAGTGGTGTCTGCCCAGAAAACGTTCGCCCATTTATGTCGGCACCATTAGTTAACAAGAGCTGGATTATGTCTGCAGTAGAATCGTCACAACTACCATCACACGCCTCGTGTAAAGGCGTGACACCTTCATCACTCGCATCATTCACACGTATACCCTTCTGTATCAACAATTCGGCGACCTCGAACAATTGCTGTCTGATAGACGTGTGGAGGGCAGTCTGCCCGTGGTCGTTTCTATCATTAATATCCACCCCCTCGCGGAGCAACATTTCTACAATAGTACGTGTTGCAGCAACGTGCAGTGGACTTTTCCAATCATCGATATCTTCATCATTATCGTCACGAATATCTGTACGTCTTTTCACTCGAGCGCCACTTGCTAGTAATGCACTAACAATGTTGTCGTTACCCTTCCTCGCAGCTACATACAATGGCGTCTCTCCGAAAAGGTTAGGTTTGTCTACTTGTGTTTGATCCTCAGCTAACAGTTGCCAAACCAGCGAAACGTCGTTGTCATCAACTGCTGCGTATAGTTTATCTGTATGTTTAGCTGCTGACTTATCTTCTCTCAGTTTACTAAAGAGTTGACGTAGACCCGATGATACCTGGACCTCACGAGAAGCCATTTCTGTCGCTGTTTGCGGAATTAAAATGTACACATTCTGTAGTACCGGTTATTACGGCATGCCCACGCACTAAACAGTATGTTTGTTGTCGATTTTACATTTCCATTCAGTGTCAGTATCATGACACGTACTCGATCGTTTGGCTGAACCACTTTTGATGGCTTAAGCGATTTAGTTTCCATAAACAAGATGGCAGATTTTATGAAATGCGTATCTTTTTTTCTGTGATATTGATAAGCAACGTCACTGATTATATCGTGTCAGAATGGTCAATGCAAACAATATTCGGATAATTGGTAACCTAACACGTTATCAGGTGGTTGGCGGAATTATCCCACAATAGTTTAACTATACACAGCCATCGTCTACAAATATTTATGCAAAATACCACGAACAGTCAGTGTCGCACTACGAATAATTAAATCCGATATTGCTGACGTGTCTCAATTTCCACAATGTATCGACCTTAGTAACACAGGTACACAACCGCCTGTATTAATACTGCCTAGAGTATCAACGTTTCGGAGCAATGCCAACTAGCAATCAAGCAATTTGATTGTTTGAGCCTGAGCTGTGCAAAAGCTCAGGTTCAGAAAATCGATCTGCTTGATTTCAAGCACAATTTTAATATTCAAGTATTTTTAAATTAATTGGGAAGATTAGCACAGGCGGTAGTGTATTGATTTCCATTGGTTTGATTACAAATTACACTTCTTAATTTGGATAACACAAAATCGTATGCAGCGAATGTCTTTTTCTGGCGGAATATTCTCACTGTTTACATATTCATGATCCATAACCACGACACGTTTCAACAGGTGAGCAGTTTATGCATGTGAGTCATGCGTGCATAAATATCGATATCGGTGTATAGCTGTGTTAAGGACCCGTTCTATACATGAATATCGTTTGATTCAAAGATAATTCCTTCGTAAACGTGATGGAATATATGTATAACACATGGCCGTATATGGGCCATTCAGAAGTGCCTTGAGTCAGCTGTATCACCAACTATCATGGGTCGCCTGTTGATAAAGGACACGTGCGATCAGTATCGTGGATTTCGACTACTGTCTGTTTCACGAAACCTGTCCATTTCTTACAGCTATATAAACAATGCAAACACATTTTGTTTCCATAAAATTAAATTTTATCAATATTAAATAATTAATGATGCTTCTTTTTATTTCGTGCAATTTGGTCAAATATTGATTTTATTATGAAAAATAATTCTCTATGGGAATTTAACATGGGGAAAAAGAGCTTGAAAACCTGGAGGACGAGTCGAAAAAGAAAACGAAAGAAATTATAAGTTTCCTAGCTATATAACTTGGAAATTGTCTAACTAAGAAAACAAAAGCTAAAATTTGAAAATCGGTCCACTATTTCTGAAATGAGAAATAAAATCCCCAAAGTAAATTCCCATAGACATATTGTATATTAAATGGGCTCGACATAAGACTTCCGGTTCATGGACAATGGCCGGGAAAAGTTTTCGCTCCATGAAAAGAATATGTAAAAATATTTAAACATGTTTCTACTGAAAGGAAGAGTATGGAAATTCAATAAATTGTCAAACTTATCTACAATAGTGATGGTGTAAGTGTGTTTTTGAAAATAAAATATCCTGAAGTGATATAAATCAACCGCGAACTGTAATATGTTACCCCACCCACTGACACTTATCAATGTCACGCCGTAGAAACGCGTCAAATCTTCACCATCTCATCATCGCGAAGAATCAATAAATAAAAAACATAACAGTGCAGCGAAAAGCCTAAATCTCATTGTTGAAGTCGTCGAGCTCGACCAAGACGAGACGGTACAGCGTGTAAAGACACCAGACAGTGATAGTGCCACTTGCTCAAATATGGCTGCAGCAAAATCAGTCAAATGTTCCAAAGAGGATATTGAAGACGTCGCTGACGCATTAATGCGTGACTTCAAGGATGCGCTCGTCTTCGAACTTAAAACACAGTCCAGTAGTTGTGAATAAAGCACCGAACGGTGCTGGTGTCACTTTAGGTAGAACAGTGAAATATGTTTACATATTCTTATACCACCACAAAACTTGCCACTGGGTGGGAATTATAATATGCCATTGTTTTAAGTGTACGCCTCCTGCTGAGATAAGGGACTTTACGACATAGTGAGACCAGAGTACCCCAGATCATCATGCGCATCGGCGCATTCTGACCAGTGCCAACGCTGTTTTCCACTCATCTGCTCATGCAATGAAGTAGCAGTTTGTGCCTGCAAATATATTCTTATGGAAGATAAATACTATCTCCTATGTTGTAATTGTCATAGTGTCCTCTTATTTCAGACGGTCGCCCATATATGATAACTCCACAGTACTGGTCAGGCAGATGGAGTGTAATGCCCACCAATTATCTCGTTGTATTTTACACCAAAAATGTACATTTATGAATTCACAGTGAGTATAATAATCAATTTAAGCACCAACAAATTAATAAAATAATGTCCCTCATGTGCTTTCGAATTTCGACCATCAACGTGAGGGCTCTGCAAATATGAAAATGTAAAACGAAACCCACCCTAATCTCTTATCTCCTGTCCATGTATAAGTATAATGGGTCAGGGAAACTATATATATTTTAATTCTAGTCTCTCCAAATATCACTGTGAATGTTTGAGTGTACGTATGTATCTTGAACAATCATGAGCTTATTTACCGACTCCATTACTGAGAGCGGTTGTCCCTACTCACATCAGATTGCGCATATTTCATGTCTACACTGGTCTCTCATCTGCAGATATAACACATGCCAATTACCTATTGTAGTAAATTGTAGAGAGTATTCTTTAGATGCAACACACCGTGTGAATTGGTACCTTGTACGTCCCGAGTTTGCTATCATATCGAACAAGCGCCATGTATTATTTTATATTCTAAGTTCCTTAGACTACCATGATTGACGCCATTGATCATGTCAGTTTACATAACTCCGAATTAGGAGGGCATGCAATTGTTAACTGAAAACTAAAGTTTGGTAATCATTGTTTATTGCTACAAAAATATCTATTCATGTATGCATGGTGAACATTTGGTATGGTGGAGGTGTATTTCGTCGATAAAACTATCATTTCAGCTCACATGCAATGAGATGTACTAACGCATGTTCGTGTATGTTATTAATCTCATTTTCACTTCTTTGTACACCCTATATGCCATTGTACATTGCCTACACGATGTTGAGCAGATAGCACGTGGTCGGATAATATGAACACGCCTAAATGTGTAAGTAACTCACCTGGTCGCTAGGTAAATCCATTATTGTCTCATTTTCATTTCTTTGTACACCCTACATGTATATGCCATAGTACATTGGCTACACGATGTTGAGCAGATAGCACGTGGTTGGATAATATGAACATGCTTACATGTACGTAACTCACCTGGTCGCTAGATAATTATATTCATATTCGTATAATCAACTCATTGTATAGTCACGCTAACAAAACGTAAGCTATAAATAGAAAGCGACGACTGTTGCACGGGTAAGTTTTGACTGTATACCTGTCGGTTTAGAAAGGAGACCTTACTCGATTAGTACAACTCATTACCAGTCAGTGCAATGTCCCAATCTGATCAGGGTATACGCTACCTAATATTCTTACAAGGTACTTGGCTTACAAGCAACACTTATATCACTATATGGCGACATTCATCCAAATCCAGGTCCGATTTCTGAATCTGAATCAACATGCTCCGAATCTACAGATTCCTACATAGATAGTATTAACAGTGGTCTGAGCATCATGCACCTAAATATCTAAAGCCTAAAATAGACATACTGGAGATAGAAGCGCAAAATTATATTTATTTTTACTGAAACTTGGCTTTCACCAACAATATCCAATGACGTATTGCATATACCTAACTTTAATGATCCATTTCGCTGTGACAGAATAGGTAGGGTAGGTGGTGGGGTAGCAATCTATGTAAGGGAGGGCATGCATGCAACACCACGGGCAGATCTATCTGTCCCTGGCATTGAATCACTATGGTTAGAACTATTAGTAACCAAAATAAAATTATTAATAAGAGGCATATATAGGCCACCGGATTCAAATACTAATCAGTGGGTATTGCTTGAAGAAAAAGTTGATCACGCCTTCAACCAAATATGCGAACATGTAATTATTGCAGGGGATTTTAATATAAATGTACAAAACTCCAACTCAAATAGAATAAGTAGGCTTATTACATCATAATTTTGTTATAATGCAGAACAGCTTATCACTACGCGAAATAAATTTACTGAAAATTCAAGCTCTCTCATAGACCTAATAATTACCAAAGACGCTAGACATATACTTACCAGCTTTGTTGCCGATCCCTTCATCCCTGATCTTATAAGATACCACTGTCCTATAGTTGCCGTATTGAAGATAAAGACGACGAAAGTCGCAACATATAAAAGAAAAGTTTGGCTCTACGATCGAGGAAATTATGACAATTACAGGACAAAGCTAAACTCTGTCAATTGGAACGACATTCTTAGTACAGGAAATTTAGGTATCACAGCCGAAACAATAGCAAATACAATAATAGAGATAGCTACTGAAACAATACCCAACAAAATAGTCACTATACGACCGAATGATATCCCATGGTTTAATAATAGTATTAGAAAATTAATAAGGAAAATAAATAAAATTCATAAACGAGCTATAAATGTGAATACATATCTAGTCTGGTCTAAGTTGCGAAAAATAAGAAACGAAGTCACGAAACTCATAAGAAAATTTAAATCGCATTATGAATAAACTAATATAGAAGGTTAATGATACTGAAACTTCAGTAAAATCATGGTTTAAACTTGCAAAACAATTGAAGGCTAAACAAACCTCTACGACAATTCCTACATTGCTCGATGACGGAGTTAGAAGCATCAACAGACAAAGAAAAAACTGAATTACAAATTCATTCTTATCAAAACATTCCACCATTGATACCAGTTCTACTGCACTGCCACCTCCAACAAACCAAATATACCCAATATGACAACAACCACAATCTCTACTACGGATGTAATCAATGCTATATCATTAGTTAATCCATCAAAGGCCAGTGGTCCTGGTTTGATCAGTCCCAGATTACTCCGTGAGGGCTCTTGTGAACTTGCAGTACCACTTTCTACGTATTTCAATACATTACTAAGTAATTCATGCTTCCCTGCTACATGGAAACAAGTGAATGTTATACCGATTTTAAAAAGGCAGATCCTTCAAGTCCACAGAACTACATACCAATTCCCTACTCAGCTGCATTGGTAAGCTAATGGAACGATGTGTTCATAAATAGTTGTACAATTGTGTGGCCTCAAACAATAAACTAACATCATACCAATCGGGTTTTATCAAAGGCGATTCAATGGTAAATCAACTTACTTACATCTGCAACGATATTTGCAAAGCAATGGATGATGGAAAGGAGGTTCGTGCTGTTTTTTTGTGACATATCAAAGGCGTTTGACAGAGTCTTTACAAACTTTCATCTATCGGAATCTCTGGTTCTCTTCTCGAATGGCTTGAGTCGTATCTGTCCTCTAGAAAACAACGTGTAGTATATAGTAATTCCGCATCTAATTGGTCTACTATCAATGCAGGCGTTCCCCATGGATCTATGTTAGGACCTTTATTGTTTTTGATATACATAAATGACATAGTCCAAGAAATTAACTCCAACATTAGATTATTTGCAGATGACACAAGCTTGTACATAATAGTCGACGACCCAATATCGGCAGCAACTGCATTGAATAAAGACCTAGAAACTATAAATCAATAGTCAAAAACATGGTTAGTGACATTCAACCCCTCCAAGACAGAGATAATGATTTATTCAAGACAAAATAATAAACCACAGTATCCAGTACTTAAAATGAACAATCGTCCTCTTACAACTGTTAATGAACATAAACTTCTGGGATAATTATATCAGAAAACGGAAAATGGTATCCACCCATCTCGTCATATCTAAGTAAGGTATGGCAAAGAATTGGCATATTACGATCTCTGAAATTCACCCTAAACAGGTCAGCTCTTGAACGCATGTATTTTTTTTCGTTCGACCTCTTTTAGAGTATGGTGATGTTGTATGGAGTAATTGCACAGACGAATTTAAAATGCCAGATCGAAGCAATACAGATAGAAGCTGCGCGCATAGCGTGTGGAGCTACTAAACTTTGTAATATTGATAAATGATATCATGATCTCAAGTGGGAATCCTTAGAAAACAGACGAAATAAACATAAACTTATACTATTTTACAAAATGGTAAATAAACTATCCCCGCAATATCTTAGCAATCTTATTCCTGAACAGATACAAGCACGGTATACCCTTAGAAACGCTAATAATATACCATTAGTACATTGTCGTACACAATTGTACTAAAATTCATATCTACCCCACACAATTCGTGAATGGAATAAATTGTCAGAACACGAAACAAAATGCGCAATCAGTACCGTCCTTTAAGGCAACGATAAATGAAAATGTTACATAATCACCCTTCTTATATAATATATGTTCCATTCAAGGACACATACTTCACGCCCGTCTTCGTTTGTCTTGCAGTTCCTTGAATTATGAACTTCATCGTAGATATATCATTGATTCTCCAAATTGTACTTGTGGTGCGGTAGAAACAATCAATCATTTTCTACTATATTGCGAAAACTAGCAACGTCCAAGACATCTTTACTTAACAAACATTCCGTGTCCACCGATAGCCAACAATCTTCTTTATGGTAACGAACGATTAACATTTGAACAGAATACCTCCGTATTTTTGCAAGTGCATAAATATATAATATCTACAAAACGCTTTTATGCCAGACTAAAGTAATTAAATTCCTAACTATACAAACAGATATGCGTATACATACTAATGGCTTGTTTACAACTCGATTTCAAATCAGACAATAACAATAATCAAGTATAGTGGTACAATTATGATAGATACACACATCAAAACCTAATAAAGTTTTGTATATATAACCAGACATTGTGTTCCTCTGAATTATAATGTATATGTAGTATGAACCAATGAGACAGTTGCTGCTGATTGAATGCGGTTACAGCGAGCGCGGGTGTTGGCCTATTGGTGATTTGATATTTACATACTTTTCAAGTACGTGTGAATATTGCAGTCAGTAGCTCATATATGTAATTTCATAAGTATTGTTATTGTAGAACCATACTTATCACGTGTATGCTCCATTTTCATGTTCAGTGTTCAAAAGGTAAACAATATTAAACTATGTCATGCCACTGTCAATAACTATCTTGTACTATGAGCATCCGGTTGAGAACAGGGACCTTGCGATATATGCGACCAGCGTGGACCCATATCAGCCTGCTCATCCGAACAGTCTGTTCAGGGCCTACACAGTTCATCTTTCAGCTAATGTTGTAACAATATAATGACACCAGTAAGGCGAGTACATGCAAATCATACTATGTGAGGTACAACAAACAAAGTGTATCTCCAATTATTGCCAATTAACGTAAATGATGTAAGGTCCTGTATCATAAACTGTAAAGGAGAATAATTCACTTAAGCTTTTATAAAGCTTGTTTTCTAATCCTATTATCACTTGTCTTGTATATATGTAACCTGCTATATATGAAATAAAATATTTTTAAAACTAAATGAGCTCGACACCGACAATGTCATTTTGGTATACTGTACACTTATGGCAGCTGTGGTCTGTCTTTCAAGAGTGATCGTAGCTAGTTATCGCAAATCCATTTATTGCGATCCGGTCCTATGCTGTATTTCAACGTTTATGCCTTACTGAATAGCACAAAATTGAGTTTTGTGAATAGAGTAGACCCAGATACCCTGATTGCAATATCATTAATAAGTGTGAAAATATGAATCTGGCAAATAATGCAATCCCGGATCAGATTGCGCAGATATGTATGATGATCTGGACCAACACGAGTCGAAATCATTATAATTGCTCCTTTTCACATCATAGCATTCTACATGCGCCAGTTTTACAAGAAATAATGCCCTAAACTACATAATTTGGACCGGATTTATATAAATAAATTCAAAGGCAGATAACTCATTAGCTTCTGGTTTATTAGCGCTCTCTTGAAATATGAAGTCTGGCACATTTCTATGTCATCGCTATAATACCTATAGCCTATTTCATCAACATTGCAAAGTATACTTTTCTAGCAAAGTATACTTTGAGGGAGTAATCATTTATTTTTCCCGAAATGCATTATGTCATATAGAACTAACGACTGCATATATTTGATGATTAAAAGTATGCATAATTATTATACTGAATTTATTACATTATCACAGCCAGAATGTCTGTGATAATGTAATAAATTCAGTATAATAAAAATTAATAAATTTATCCCAAAATTTAAAATTTCTCCCTCAAAGTATACTTTGCTAGAAAAGTATACTTTGCAATGTTGGTGAAATAGGCTACAGGTAGTGTCTAATTACATGTAGATTGCATTAGATGATCACGCCCAATAACAACCTTGATGTTGCTGTGCTGTGGTCGCTCTGTGTTCCAAGCCACAGTTAGATCACGTTCGTCCGCATATATACGAGGATCGGTCGCACATGCGGACGAACTTGATCTAACTGTGTTATCACATCCTCATGTCCATACATTGCCCATGTGCTGTGTAAATGCAGAAACAAAACTCGAAAATGTATAAAGATGTGATAACTACGGTGGCACTGAGGGGACATGGAATTATTTTTTTACTTTCGCGTGCGCATATGGCAGTAGATCTGTTACTATATTCGATATTTAAATATTTGTTCAATAAAAAAAATATTC